>CM044016.1:51441332-51688832 GCA_024085815.1 Flaveria linearis
ATTAGTGAACTCATATTTGTCATCAATTCTATAAAAAAAAGATCACTGGTTCACATAAATACTATATAAAAATATAAGATTTTATAATAATAGGCTCTCTTTTTTGCCATATAAAGAAAACTGAACTCCATAAAAAGACATAAAAATCACCTTTAATAAAAAGACATATGAACTGCTATCAGCTGATGCTTCCCAATGTATTGTTTGTCTGATTTGGGACTCTTTGTGGACACTGTCACCTAATTGAATAAAAGATTTAAAATCAACTACAGGTTAGTTACAGTTGATAAAAATATGCATATTAACAAAGAGTAAAGTGACAATGTAGTTAAGGACCTTTTCAGCAACCAAGAAAGCTGAATAGAACCCGACACCAAACTGACCAATCAGACTGTTATCACTGCCAAGATCTTGTTCTCCTATAACACATCAAAACATAATAAGGATTCTCTGCTAGTTCACACCAACCACCATTGCAAGTGCAGCGCACACCTCTTCCTCTGCTAGTTCACCAACCAAACATCAATCAACAAATAAAATAAAATACTAAAACAGCATCAGATTCCATATATATTTTATAGAACACGACAATGTGGCAGAAAACGAAAGAGATGGTTAATTGATAACACCCAAATGTATTGTTTGTCTGAAAGAGGAATATTAGTTTTCATGAAGGAGCCGGAGGTGTCACGGCTGGCTATCGTCGATTGAAGGAGAAGGCGGTGACAACACTGGTGGCTGTCGTCGATCGAGGAGAAGGCTGTGTGGCTGTTGTCGATTGAAGGAGCCGAGGTGTCACGGATGGTTGTTCGTCGATTGAAGGAGAAGGCGGTGACAACACCGGTGGGCTGTCGTCGATTGAGGAGAAGGCTGTGTGGTTGTCGTCGATTGAAGGAGCGACGGCTGAGAGAAACGGTTGTGGCATGTTGTCAATTGAAGGAGAAGGTGAAAATATGATTTAGGTTTTGAACAGGTGTTTTCAATATCTTTTATGTATACCCGAATAGTAAATCGGTCGAATCAGATCCGCGTGTGTATTTTTAAAGCTTTTATGTTGAAAGCTATGAGATAGACATGTGGCAATGGGGGATTGAAAACCTGCCAAGTGGATAACTTATACCTAAATATTGACAAGTGGCAGAACCATTTTCTTTTATTATGTATGTAGATATGAAGTCTAATTTTGAAAACATGACTTGAGGCAATTAAAAAGTTTATTTCTTATATTTGATGTCATGAGTTTAAACTATGTGTAACAATTTACTGCACAAAGTATTGAGTAAGATTACACACATCAGATCGTGAAATAATCTGATCTTATCCAGAATCTGACGTAAAACATGAGTTAAATCAAACATCGAGTATAACTATGCATTTTAGTCCTATTTATTAGTTTCTTTACTATTCATCTCTCTTTTCCATAAATGATTTGATACTAATTTTAGAATGTTAGCTCTAATCCCAATTCTAGTAGAAGCATAAAGCTATTCGAATATTCTACACCTAACACCATTACTTACACTTTAAAAACCAAAATGGACATCATTTAAACACGAGTACAAGCTTTACATGCTAATGGTTATAGTTTCTTATGACAAATAGGTAATATTTTAAACTTTAGGTCTATTATTTATTTCTTCTTTTTAATGTTTAGTATTTTAATATTTTATTAATTTAATGTTATAATAAATTTAAAAATAATTTGTTTTTCTTTTATAACTTTAAAATATAATGTTTTATAAAATTTCAATTACGTAATTATGACATGCTTATTTTACCTACGTGTTGGTACAGAGTTTGAACGAAACCGACACCCGGTAAATATAGTATATATTTTATTTTATTTTCAAGATGACGGTCTTGCCGCAATGCATGAGTTTGTGACGATTTTATTTTTTATATAAAGTTTCAAATGTATTCAACGACGTTTGTGTTTCGTTTTTCCTTATATTATTGGTGAATTAACCCACGTTTCGATTTAGTTTTTTAATTAGGTTTACTACCAGTTTCTATTTAATATTGGATGTCCACAATCAGAATATCTTTTTTTATGCTTTGCTTATAAAATCTTTTTGGCAATAATGAGTTTAATTTCACTTGAAACAGCAATTGGCATATCATAATCGATTAGTAACGTCCGACATTAAACTTTGTGCCGTTGAGCACCAAATCACACAAATTAGAGCTATAAAACATAGGGCTAATGCTCAAAAGAGTTCCTTTAAGCTTTCTAAACTCTCAATTTGATACAAAAACACACCATATATCGAATCACCAGTCAAGAACAAACGACTAGAGCCACCTTCTGTTTTATCAAATCAAGTTCGTATTCAGGTAATTAAGGGCTTCAATATACGCGATTAATCATAGGGAATCAAAGCCCTATGGTTAATCGGGTTATCATGATCGATTTGAGGTCCAATTGGATCGATTTTGGTTTCTAGGTTTATGTATGGGGAAATTGGGGATTCTCTTTGATTGATGTTTAAAATAAAGGAACCATGCGATACCGACCGCGGCCACGGCCTTGGTCACTGGTTCCCCACTTGCATTCTAACTTGGAGGTCCCGGTGTTGAACCCGGGCACCCCCATATATTTTTTTTAATGGTTTTTCAACCTTAAAATAATTGCAGAAAAATTTTAATAAATATAAAAATTGCTTTTGTAAACTTTATATATTTTTCGACCACAAATAATTTACTAAATTTTTATCAACTTTAAATAACTAAATACTTTATTTAACACCTTTTTACAAAGGTTATTTTGGTTTAAATCTATCAAAATGGATTTCAAATAATAAATAATAAATTGATTTTGGTCCAAGCGTTACCATTTTAAAGTCACAATTATTTTAAAATATTTGTTAACTTTAATATTTAAACTTTATTGGTTGTTACCAATAGTTTTCTTTTAAAATTTAGTAGTTATTTATATGAATATGGACTTGTTACAATAATTTAAAAATTATCTAAAATATTAATGGATACAATAGTGTCTCTATTCTTTAAAGAATTATTTTTATAAGTGTGGAATTATATATTATTAAGATTTAATTACACCATTATATACCTAATTTCATTTCTAAAATACTTAATCATAAAGACCTATATAATTCCTTCTAATAGAATCAAATGTAAATAACTACATTATAAACTTATTACTTATTAAAAACCTTAAAACTATTGAAACTCTAATTCTTATTTGAACGTAATCATAATATTACCTTAATCTTCACCTTGTAACTTATATATTTAGGTGCTTGTAATGGATACTTTGGATCATCCTTAATCTTTATTATCATCTTGTAATGCATATATCAATGTGAGTATTTCTATACCCCTTTTTCTTATTTTCACACTTTGGGGTGAAACATGTTAACTTATATCATTGCACTTGTAAACTTATTTGAGACTTGTAAACTTATGGCAATTCAACATGTAAAGTTGTGGTTAGCTGAACTTTTGTGGTTACCATGTTATGGCGTTATATGTACAATCATTAACTATTGCTAGCCCAGCGAAGTCATAGATCTATGACAGACAACCTATTTGGTGCTAAAGTCGATGTATTGCCGACTTCTATGAGCCGTATGCTTGTGCACTAGGGAACCAAATACACTTAGCTGATTGTATATACTTTTAACGTATAAGACTTGTAAAACTTTGTCGAGGTTTGATTGTTGCATGTTCAAACATCCATAATCACTTTATTCACTAACTTATGACTTGAATTGCCATCTATTATATACTTATGTATTGAAAACTATGGAATGCTCACCAACATTTTTATGTTGACCTTTTATTTTTAACATGTTTCAGGAAAATCCCCAAATTTGAAGTGTACTTATGTTGCTGGCATAATCTAGGACTTGGACCTAGTTAATAAAATCAATTGATCGTACTTTGTTATGTCATGTTAAAACTTATTTCATATTAAGACTTATGCTTGTAATGTACCTTTCAAACTTATGAATAATATATATTTGGATTTATAATAGCGTTATGTGGCTGTGAACGATCTTAACTCTCACACCTCGACGTTTCCGCCGTCAAGGTTGGGGTGTGACAGATTGGTATCAGAGCCCATAACTATAGGGATTTAGGTTATTAGAAATGGTGACCTAGACTATAGTTGCATGAACCTCATAGAAATATCCTTATATTTTTGTGCTTACATGTTGTTTGCATGCTACATAATGCCATGCCTTTTGTGCAACTTGATGCCTTAGCATAGGATTGCCTTATGTATGCTTAAAACTTAGTTACTTGTCTCCCTAAACTTATCTTTGACTCTTTGACTCTCCCCGACGATTGAAACTTCCTAAACTTTTTTCGACAACATGTGAAATCTACACTTATTATCGTGGGTTTAATTTCTTAGACTCTACGTCTAATCTATGAAAATCTCATCAAGTTTTGATTTCATGAACCAAAGATATTTGTGTGACACATAGACACCTGTATTCTGGATTTCCTGGCAAAAGGCCTTCGGGCTAAGGCAAGCATATCGTATAAATCTCATTGCGAGACCAGTTATGCTTACCTGGGGATTTCTGGGATGAGTGATAAACTATAGTCAACATACACAAGTCTTTAAGGCAAGTGGGTCAATTTACTTGACGTGTCAACGATTCCAAATGGTAATGCGTTACCAAATGAACCATCCTCTTTGTATCTTAGAAATCTTTGATTCCTTGAACTGGTTTCTTCTCATTCTTATCATACATAATATTCCTGTGATATTGAATTCGTCTTACCTTTTAACTCCTATGTTTAAACATCGTTACACGTTAGGCGTTTCATGTGACTATTTCTATACCTTGACTAACGTGAACATGGATCTTAATATACCCAAAGATATTGGGAATCTAAACTGAATGGTCTTCAAAACTTTAAATCGTTATTTATGGTTTTCAAATCTTCTTAAGAGTGTGTCTCATAACTAAAGACATTCAATGCTGTAAGGTGGAATTCCTACATCTTGGGATACTTTGTTTAGGCAAAGTGTAACTAGTGATCTGATTCGACCATTGAATCCGGTTACTTGACTTGAAACCCTTGAGATGATTGACCACTTATAAGTACACGTGTCTTCAATAAGGTTATGGTTGACTTCATAATTTGAGAAGTCCATGTATTTCTTTTCGATTGTGAATCGAATGTTCACATCTCATTGTGATGTTGAATCATTTTCGTCTTCCCGAATTACACCATCCAAGATTTGAACACCATAACAAATTCGGTTGTCTCGAACTTTAATCTTAAGCTTGTAAGCATGATTTCTCTTTTGTTACATTGATGTAACTTGAAATTTCCTGAACTTCTAATTGATATTCTTTTCTTTTCGCTGTTATGTCAAACTTCGTACCGTTTGCATCGTGGGAGATGCAAGAGTTTGTAAGTCAACATATGACTAAGAACATTCGTATCTCCTAAATGATTCTAACTCATCAAAACAGGGGTGATTCCCTTACTTTGATGATTCCCTATTCATTTCGATAAATGGTTTCCAATCGGTGTTTTATGAAATTTCATCCTCTGGATTGGGGTGATTACCTTATCTTGAGGATTGACTTCAATTATTTTCTTTGGAATGGCATTTCACAAATGACATTATCTCACCAAATAGGATTGAAACCCGTACTTTGGTGACAAATGTCATCTTCGATTGTTTTCTTGTTATTATGAAATTCAATCATCAAGATAGGAATTCCATACCTTGATGATAATTTCATTTTTATAGATTGTAATTTTCTCAAATGAAACGACCTCATTAAATAGAAGTGAATTCTAGATTTTGATGAAGAAGTTCATCCTATTATATTTTGTTTTTGAAAAACTTCACCGTTAAGATAGGGGAGACGTCCCTTACCTCAATGGTGAGTTACCTCGTATTATTTCTATGGATCCTCAACAATAAGTTGGGATCGAGCTTTTTGATTGGTAAGTTAGAGGTCAATCTTAGGAATACACCATCAAGTTAGGAGTGAAAACCACACCTTGATGACTATTCTCGTTTCTTGATCTTCAACTTACCAAGTTGAAATCAAGTGGCGAGAAGCATGTAGTAACTTGAAGGGTGAAACAATGTTAGTGTTTTGACCTATCAAGCCAAAGCATGATCTCTGAACTTGAAAGAAGACCCGATCACTTTAGGTTGATTTTGATTTCAAACTTGGAGCATTTAAATTCTTAAAACGATTTCTTTCCTTTATCCTCATGTGTTGATTTGATCTAGCTACATCGAACCATTATTCCCTACTTATCAACTTTCATTTGAGATATCATCAACACATGATTGTGTGATGGTAGTCTTCCTAGACAATTTTTCTGCTAAATAAAGACATTATCAACTTTTGATTATGTCTTTCTAGTCATACAAATGTTCTCGACTGTACTTATGGGTTTGATGAATTACGTATGCAATCTGCATTTGAAAATTTATTGCCTTGCAAAACATGGTTACAAATACTTTTCTATTGTGTGTATCACTTCTTGAATCGCTTTTGATCCTTAACCTTGGAAATATTTAAAACTCTATCTTGATTTCGAACAACAAGACTCGTTATTATCCTCATTGCGATGTGGATATAATGGTTCATAAAATTTCGTAACTTGTAGTCATGGGTTTGGCATAAAGGAAAAGACGTAACTTGGTATGTGTCCAAGTGTCTTACCTTCACATATGACAAGACCTAACATTCTCCTGTTTAACTTTGCTTTCAACTAAAATGTTTTTTTATCTTAGAGGTTATGATGACAATTGGTGCATTATAACTCGATTGACAAATCTCATATTGACTTATGTGAGATAATGGGTCGAGAAATTGACTTGCATCTATCTCAAATAATTGTATACCGTGGTATGTTGTTAAACATCGATCGATAATTTTGGATGATCGATTTTTTTCTGCTTTTAATAATGTTCTTAATCATCGTTGTGAACTCATCCAAAATCTTCGCATATCGTATTGTTCTTAGACCGATGGTTGGTCAAAGGAGGAATACAATTCACAAGATATGCGTCAAGATCATATCATATATAGTGACATTTGGGATTCTTAAATTCCAACGACCACTCTTTCTTACAATCGTTGGTCTTTTATTGATTTCGATACATCACCTTACTACAAAACTACATTGTAGACGTTGTGGCTTATAAGTCTAACATACCATGGTAACTCGTCATCGTTTTTTTTTCAACGTTTCAATCAAAATGTCTCGTATTTCACTGGAAAAGTTCAAGTTGGCATATATATATGTCAAGGGACTTGTAAGATTCCATAAAGTGAAATATCTCATCTGTAATTAAACGTCAATCACTGTTCGTTTGTACACTTATCTTCCACTTTAACACTTTTGTTCATCTAAGTTCATTCTTAATTTCGGGATGAAATTCTTTTAAGTTGGGGAGACTGTGACATCTCATAATTTTGTTAACCCAAAAGTTAACCTTGTTAAATCTTAAAGGGCCTTTTATGCCATTTTTAAAACTTTAGAGACTTATTATGCTTGATAATTAGTTTTGGTGGTTAACAAATTAATAAATGGATAATAATAACATTATAAGTTTTATAATGTTTATTTAATTTTATCAAACTTAAAGTGTTAATAATCCTAGAAATAAATATTATAGTAATAATAATAATAATAATATGTATTTCACTAAAAAAATAAAAAAATAATAATAAAATAAAAGAATAAAAAAAAATAATAAAAAATAATAATTAAATTAATTAATAATCTTTGAAATGTTTAAAGAATTTATAATAATTAAGTTAGGGGGTGTTTTTGTCATTTTCTAAACCTTAAAGAAGATTATTGCATAAAATAATAAACATTGAAAACTATAGGACTAAATGTGTAATTTTTGAAACCCAAACCATTTCCCCCTTTTTACCCCGTATTTCCGGTGGGAGTCCGGCCACCGGCGACCCAAAGCTCCGGCGAGGGTTAAAACTCTCCCAAAACTCGCGTTTAACATCAAAAATGAACCCAACCGGTTCATGAACCCAATTCGAACTCGGGTATACGTTTTGGTTTGAGATTAACAACGATTACATTAACGTTCGAACCTGAAACTGATTAACCCATTAACCAGATCCGTTTCAGTAGTAAAACCTGATAATAACCCAATTAGTTAAGCATTCACGTTCGAGGAATCAATTATAAACCAATAATGAGTTTAATTTCACTTGAAACAGCAATTGGCATATCATAATCGATTAGTAACTTCCGACATTAAACTTTGTGCCGTTGAGCACCAAATCACACAAATTAGAGCTATAAAACATAGGGCTAATGCTCAAAAGAGTTCCTTTAAGCTTTCTAAACTCTCAATTTGATACAAAACACACCCATATCGAATCACCAGTCAAGAACAAACGACTAGAGCCACCTTCTGTTTTATCAAATCAAGTTCGTATTCAGGTAATTAAGGGCTTCAATATACGCGATTAATCATAGGGAATCAAAGCCCTATGGTTAATCGGGTTATCATGATCGATTTGAGGTCCAATTGGATCGATTTTGGTTTCTAGGTTTATGTATGGGGAAATTGGGGATTCTCTTTGATTGATGTTTAAAAATAAAGGGAACCATGCGATACCGCGGCCACGGCCTTGGTTCACTGGTTCCCCACTTGCATTCTAACTTGGAGGTCCCGGGTTCGAACCCGGGCACCCCTATATATTTTTTTAATGGTTTTTCACCTTAAAATAATTGCAGAAAAATTTTAATAAATATAAAAATTGCTTTTGTAAACTTTATATATTTTTCGGACCACCAAATAATTTACTAAATTTTTATCAACTTTAAATAACTAAAATACTTTATTTAACATCTTTTTACAAAGGTATTTTGGTTTAAATCTATCAAAATGGATTTCAAATAATAATAATATTGATTTTGGTCCAAGCGTTACCATTTTAAAGTCACAATTATTTTAAAATATTTGTTTAATTTTAATATTTAAACTTTATTGTTGTTACCAATAGTTTTCTTTAAAATTTAGTAGTTATTTATATGAATATGGACTTGTTTACAATAATTTAAAATTATCTAAAATATTAATGGATACAATAGTGTCTCTATTCTTTAAAGAATTATTTTTATAAGTGTGGAAATTATATATTATTAAGATTTAATTACACCATTATTATACCTAATTTCATTTCTAAAATACTTAATCATAAAGACCTATATAATTCCTTCTAATAGAATCAAATGTAAATAACTACATTATAAACTTATTACTTATTAAAAACCTTAAACTATTGAAACTCTAATTCTTATTTGAACGTAATCATAATATTAACCTTAATCTTCACCTTGTAACTTATATATTTAGGTGCTTGTAATGGATACTTTGGATCATCCTTAATCTTTATTTATCATCTTGTAATGCATATATCAATGTGAGTATTTCTATACCCCTTTTTCTTATTTTCACACTTGGGGTGAAACATGTTAACTTATATCATTGCACTTGTAAACTTATTTGAGACTTGTAAACTTATGGCAATTCAACATGTAAAGTTGTGGTTAGCTGAACTTTTATGGTTACCATGTTATGGCGTTATATGTACAATCATTAACTATTGCTAGCCCAGCGAAGTCATATCTATGGGACAGACAACCTATTTGGTGCTAAAGTCGATGTATTGCCGACTCCTAGGAGCCGTATGCTTGTGCACTAGGGAACCAAATACACTTATCTGATCGTATATACTTTTAACGTATAAGACTTGTAAAACTTTGTCGAGGTTTGATTGTTGCATTGTTCATAACATCCCTAATCACTTTATTCACTAACTTATGACTTGAATTGCCATCTATTATATACTTATGTATTGAAAACTATGGAATGCTCACCAACATTTTTGTTGACCTTTTATTTTTAACATGTTTCAGGAAAACCCCCAAGTTTGAAGTGCACTTATGTTGCTGGCATAATCTAGGACTTGGACCTAGTTAATAAAATCAATTGATTGTACTTTGTTATGTCATGTTGAAACTTATTTCATTATTAAGACTTATGCTTGTAATGTACCTTTCAAACTTATGAATAATATATATTTGGATTTAATAATAGCGTTATGTGGCTGTGAACGATCTTAACTCTCACACCTCGACGTTTCCGCCGTCAAGGTTGGGTGTGACACGTAGGGTCCACATAGCATGCCTGCAGGAGACTAGATGGCGAGGTGGGAGAGCAAAAGAGTGCAATAGTTATAAACTATGGTATTCAGGGTCTGATGGAGCTAAAAACGGAGTAGGTTTTCTAGTTGCTAAGGAACTCCAAGATAATGTAGTGGAGGTGAGAAGATACAATGATAGAATTATGTTGTTAAGAATAGTAATAGGAGATGAGTAGTGACTGTAGTTAGTACGTATGCACCACATGTTGGACTAGGGGAAACGGAAAGAAAAACGTTCTGGGAGAGTTTAGACCACGTTATAGCCGACATACCTAGAGAAGAAAAGTTATACATAGGAGGAGATTTTAATGGACATATCGGAAGGGATAATGAGCATTTCCAACTGGTGCATGGAGGATACGGGTATGGTCTTAGGAATGACGGCGGTAGGGAGCTTCTTGAATTTGCAGTAGCGCATGACTTAGGCATCATAAATTCGTTCTTTAAGAAAAGAGACTCGCATCTAATCACGTTTAGCAGCGGCGGGAGACACACGCAGATAGATTATTTATTGATGAGAGAGAAGATCATAGCTCGTGGAAAGACTGTAAAGCAATCCCGGGAAAGACGGTTGTGAAGCAACACCATATGTTGGTGGCGGATATACGCGTCAAGAGGCCAATTGCCCAACGGAACAGGAGAATTATACCCAAGATCAGATGGGGTCAGCTCAAGACGAAAAGATTACCATTTTTAGAGATAAAGTCATACCAATGAACCAAACTGGGCCACAGGAAGACGCAAACCAAAAGTGGGAGGTTATGGCAACTAGACTCATACAAGCAGCTAAAGAAACGCTTGGAGTTACAACAAAAAGGACAGTTGGTCATCAGGAATCATGTGGTGGAACGAATTGTACAGGAGAAGATACGTATCAAACAACAAAGTTTTAGAGAGCTCATACGATGTAACAGTGAGGAAGAACACGCAGAGCTAAAACAAAAGTACAAGGAGGCTAAGAGACAAGCGAAAAAATCGGTGTCAGAGGCAAAGAACACGGCATATGAAATGATGTATAAGCGATTAGAGACGAAAGAAGGAGAGCATGACATGTTTAGATAGCCAAGGCAAGAGAAAGAAGAAGACAGGACCTGAGAATGGTCAAGTTCATAAAGGCTGCAGATGGAAAGGTTTGGTGAACGAGAAAGATATCAAGGTGCGATGGAAAACTTACTTCGATAACCTATTTAACATAAGGAATCCAAATCAACAAACTGAGATAGATAGAACAACCCAGACAACGCAACAAACCAATGCTATTGTAGAAGCATCACAGTTGACGAAGTTAAAAGAGCTATGAAGAAAATGGGAAGGGCTAAAGCGGTGGGGCCAGACAACATACCGATGAGGTGTGGAAATGCCTGGGTGATGAGGGTCTCCAATGGCTAACAGATCTTTTAACACTATCTTTAAGACAGGGAAGATGCCAGACCAGTGGAGAACTAGTGTCATAGTCCCCATATATAAGAAAAAAGGAGATATCCAAGGATGCGAAAACTACAAGGGAATAAAGCTACTGAGTCACACGATGAAACTATGGGAAAGAGTTATTGACATGAGAATTAGACGGGAAACCCAGATAGCAATAAACCAATTTGGATTTATGCCAGGACGCTCTACAACAGAAGCCATACACGTCATAAGACGGATAATGGAGAAATATAGAGAAAAGAAAAGGGACCTCCATATGGTATTCATCGACCTAGAAAAGGCCTATGACAGTGTACCGAGACAACTAATTTGGGAAAGTCTACGACTTAGAGGGGTACCAGAGAGGTATATCAAATTAATTAAGGATATGTATGACGGGGCAAAAACATGTGTGCGAGCACCGGTAGGAGACACAGACTCATCTCAGTGGAAATGGGACTCCACCAAGGATCGGCATTGAGCCTATTTTTCTACGCACTAGTGTTGGATGAGATGACTAAGTCAATACAACAGTCAGTCCCGGGTGCATGCTCTTCGCGGATGATATTGTCTTAATATCAGAATCTAAAATGATGCTTAACGACAAGCTAGAGCAGTGGAGAGCAGCGCTAGAGAACAGAGGATTTAATAAGTCGCTCTAAGACGGAATACATGCATTGTAACTTTGGTGGCGATGACGAAGAGGACACCCAAATCAGTATCCAGGGAGAGCAGCGATGTAGCTCACCGTGTCCAAGCAGGATGGTGCAAGTGGAGAGCAGCATCAGGGATCCTATGTGATAAGAGGTTTCCAGCAAAACTTAAGGGAAAACTATACAGAGTGGCGGTACGCCCAGCTATGCTATATGGAACAGACTGCTGGGCCATAAAGAAATCGCACGAGAAACAAATAGAGGTTGCGGAAATGCGAATGCTAAGGTGGATGTGTGGCCATACAAGACTGAATCGGATAAGAAACGAAGTGTTTCGACAGAAGTTAGAAATGGCTTCTATTGCAGATAAAATACGAGAGGGAAGATTAAGATGGTATGGACATGTCAAGAGGAGACCAATGGCAGCACCGGTCAGAGCAGTGGAGAACATCATCATAGAGGGTAGGAAGAGTAGAGGACGACCTAGGTTGACTTGAGAAGAGAGAATTAGGCGAGATATGGTACACTTGCACCTCTCTGAGCACATGATCGAGGATAGGAGCGAGTGGAGACGTAGAATTAAAATTAAGGACTTTTAGTGGTTTCTGTAGCTAGGAAAGGACTTTGTTTACTTGTTACGGGGCCTGATGTGTATGTAGTACGCTTGGACCTTTTTAGGGGAAACTTGCTGCTTTCCTGATGCATGCTTTTTCATTTTATACTTCCTTTTGGTGATATTTAATGTTTGTTGTATGATGTGTGCTGTACCATATACCATATATCATATATCGTACGTTTGATTATATGGTGATTCGCTAGCGTTATAGCTTTTGTATCGAGCCAGGGGTCTCTTTGGAAGCGGTCTCTCTACCTATCTGGATAGAGGAAAGACTTGTCACTACCTACCCCTCCCAGACCCTGCTCTTGAGTGGGATATACTGGGTTTGTTTGTTTGTTTTGTTTGTTTATGTGAAAATAAATACAATAAACAAAAGGTTAATATAATATCATATAATGCTTTTATTCAATGATAAATTATAATTAAATCCTATGTATTTAAATTGTGTAACTAGGTAACTTTGCAATTAAAATAGAGTAAACATTTATGATACCAGATAATTATAATGAACTATATGTAAGATTAATTTTTAATATTATAATAATGTGTAAAAATAATAAGTTATAAATATTATTCTAAACTAAAATAAAAAATTACAGCAAAATTTAATAATTTTATTGAATGTATTTTAAATGTTAATTAAAGGATTTGGAGCCAGATAAATATCCTTGGGCCATCCTTAATCAAAGATGGTCCAAAAAAAACAAACTCAAGCCCAAAAACAAACTCGAACTTTCATCACTTTTTCGATTTTTTGAGTGTTGCCATATGCATCATTGTGTTTCCAAATATATAAAAATTCGGATTTACATTGTGTTGGTCTTAGTTTGTTGAGTGGACTCAACTAACTTCCTTAATGCAACAAAGTTACAAAGAAACTCCTCACACGTATTTTTTACAAGTTGTTACAAAAAAAAAGCAAATTATATGTTAAATGAATCATCATAAAAAAATATATATATATATATCTCTATACTATATAATACATATTGAATGGGCACAATTGGAAATTCACATCTTCTGTAAGCACAATTGGCTGTCTTTTCTGTACCCCATTCACCCTCCGCCTCCCTCACGTTCCCCTTTCAGACCCTCCGGTGCCTCCCTCATCAAATCCGTTTCCCCTTCAATCACATTCATTGATTTGTCGCCCGTTTCAATCCGTTCCCTCTTCAATGGCCGCTCGCCTCTCTCTATAACCTCCGCTTCATCAATCGACAATTGTAATCCACCATCAGAGAACCAATCAGGTACGATTATTTGCATAAGAAGCCAATTTGTGGATGCTTTGTTCATCGTTCAATTCGTTCTTACAATCTTACAGTTAATGTGTGATTGAAGGTGTATATGATCGTGATCGGAGTGCAGAAGCCCTAGAAAAGAGGGATTTTGCTTCAATTAGTGTTATCTGGTGCTGTTGATTCACTGTTGACAGTTGTGAGAAATGGAATCGCCGGCGATTGCAATGTATAGTCCTCGGAAATCGAAGTAAGAGTTCTAATTGTCGATTGTTTGGTTACGTTGTTGTTCGTCGTGTGTGGAAGTTGATTTGAGTGTTTGTTTTTCTGTAGGAAACGGGTGTTCAAAAGGGAGTAGTTCGTCGTGTCCGGAGCCTGATGTGATTGAGATTGATCCTCCGTTTGCTGATCGAAGTTCCAAAACGAAGGCTAGGGGTTACAGAAGGAGGTACGTGATTGTGTGATCAATGTTGTTCTTTGGATCGTTTATTTGGAGATAAGAAGTGTATTGATTAGTCTCTTGCTTGATTGAGTTGCCTAAGGCACTCTTTGTTACTGTTAATACAACAACGGACTCGTAGAATGGTGTTATTGGAGGTACCATGGACTTTGCAATTTTGGGGATGCATAGCACAACGTTGCACTTGATAGTCACAACTTTACAAAAAGAAATTGATTTACTTGTTTTATATGCCTTTTATATACAATTACCTGTATGAGAGCATTACAATTAAAGTTAAATATGATTACATGCGGCCACCCATTAGCATTAGTATATATAGCATTAGTCAAAAACTGGGCTTTTAGATAGTTTAATTAAATAGTAATGGCAAATAGATATAATTAAACTCACAACCTTCCCTATGATGTATTTTGTAATTATTATCATTTTGATATATATTTCTTGTCTTTATAGTCCATGTAAACTAAGGTTTTCTTACTCATGTTCTCTGAGGGCTCTATTGAGCTGATGTAGTTTACTTCATTAACTATATAAAGCTTGAGGTTATAGAAAGTTAAAAGTCTGCATCTAATATGGTTTGTTTAGGGTCAAAACTTGCATACCTTATTGTTTAGGTTCAACCAATATTAATTACATGATGCCAGCAAACATCTATAAGCCCTAATAATTCTTAAGTAAACATGCATTCTCAAAGTTTTTCACTTGGTAGATACTTTAGACTCTGAAGCAACATAAAATATATCATTTTAGAGTTAGTCACACATAAAACTGCAACAACATTAGTGTATGTATTACTCTAAAATATATCCACCAATGAGAAGCACACCTTGTATAAAACCAGTTCTAAAGCACGCACAGTCATATAATATGTTAGTGGTAAGATGGAAAACAAGGACACATCGATCAGGTTGGTAATGGGTCAAAACAAGTTTAAGAGATAGAGTTCACTTATTTGCACGGGCCCAAATTGACCCGTAAAATGTTTTTTACTCCTCCTTGGTTAAAAGAGCATAAAAAGCATCTTGATAATTATGATTACTACAACAATGATGTTGTATTACTAATATGAATGCATAAATAAAAGTTATGTAGGAGTTGCAAAGAATTAAATCTAGATTATTGAGCGACTTTCAACTTGATCCATGCTAATATCATTCCTTGTTAGCTTTTTAGCATTATTCATGATAGAGTAAAAATCATCTATCTTCTATTATTCCTTGAAGAGTTTTGAGTTTGTACGTTTTTTTGGTTGAGGTGTCTATTGCTAATCTTTTATATACAACTTTCACTTTATGGTCTTCACATATTTTGTGTGGTTATAGTTTTACGTCATTTGATTTCTAAAGTCTTTATCTGCAACTTTAGTAGTATAGCATGACATTAGTTAAAGTTAAATGTGATTACATATACATTAATCATTTTGAATATTGTCAAGGGAAATTCAATGAAGTCTTGATAAGAACGTTTATTTATCACATCTTCAAGGAAGTCTAAACTTAAAGAAACATATTTTTGTACATCTTTACTTGAAAGGAATTTAAGATTGCTTTTGCTTGCTGTAGGTTTAACTTTTGAATCCTTATGTACAATGTATGATTATGTTTTTTTATACGTGGTTCACTTAATTATTGGGTCGTATTTTGATTTTGATTGCCTTCATTGTCTAAGTTTAAGAACCCCAAAGTCCCCAATGTGATGAACTTATGATACCCGAGGATTAATCTAAGAATTTTATTTTTAGAGCCCATCACAAGGTTGCTACTGAAGGTACAAAACAAAAAAAAATATTTGTTGTTTTACGTATTTGTTACAGCCTTTACAACATAATATTAGTTGGTTCAAGCATGTTTTTTTTACCCATAACTTACACTCACAAACACGACACATGGGGCATCTAAATTTTTGCAATTCATCTATTATAAATTGCATCAATGGTTCATACATACCCTAATTGTTTAATGTTAAATCTTAGCCCATCTTTTTTAAAATACACTTTGTCAGTACAAATAATAAAGGATAAATCCTTTAAGGTGTAGATATATTGAGGGTACCATATGCTTTTATAGTTGTATTATGAAGGAGATTTGTATAGAAGAATAACTAACGATACAAGTATAGATCTTTTTGGCTATTGCAGATTAATAGTTGGGTGAAAAGGAGAAAGAAAAGGAGAAAGCTTTTGCCTTTTCAACTCATGCATGAAGATATGTTAGAACATTAGTAGATTATAGATATGTTTTAATGCTGCTAATGCTATCCACGTGATGTTGCTGTAGAAATTTTGAATATGATACTTTCAAGTGTTTGTGATTCTTTGGGTTGAGAATTTGGGATTCTTATTTTTTGCAATTTGGTATATTATTAGTACTATGAAATAGGTTTGCAACTTACACAATAATAAAAATAGTTGTTACTACTAATTATATTTAGATAGCAATCTTGTTGGATTTATTTGTTTAGGTATTTATTTTGACTTTATACACATAATTGGTCATTGCCACACTTATGAGGTACTGTCGTGCTGGATTGCAAGCTAAAACTATTAGTGCTTAACCGTTTATTGGATGTTACTTGTTTTTTGCTTCTACTGTTTTAAAACAAAAGGTGATGTAAGCTATGTTCTTAATAGGAGAAATGGCCAACTAAATTATTTGTACAAAGAGGTTTTTCAATTCAGTTGTCTTTTGAATGAGGGTTGTTAACAGAGGTGGTGTGTGGTAGGTTTTTATAGTTGATCGTAATCTACTTAATTATTTCAATACATGAGCATAAGATGATAGATGCAATTTATCAAATCATTTGTTATATTATTCATATAGAGTGGTGCTAATATTAAATAAGATGTTTTTAAATATATGTAACTATATAATAATGTTTTCTGATGTTAGATTTTAATGGCAAAGATAAGTTCATCTTAATAAAAATCTTACGGATCTGGGAAGCTGCATACAATTTTCAAGCATGAAGTTTTGACATACTTATCTTTTGTATTATATACTTTAGTTATTTGAACTATATCAAGGCATTTATTCATCTATTTTTCAGGCATGAAGGTTTTTTAGAGAGGCTTATTAGTTTTTTTTTTGTTGTCTTTTTCATTTGTTTCTTCTCACGTGCTACATGTTACACGGCTAAGTATGTCTTATTGGAGGTATGATTTTGACCATAAACTGTGAACAATATGATATATATCATTGTGGAAAGGGCATTGTAATACTGCTACCCGTGAGTGGTGGTTGGAAGTGGAAATGGGTGCAACAAAAGTTAACGAGAGCTTAACAATCAAATAGGATGTATAGTGTAGGCTCATTGGTAACAACTAAATTACATTGTATAATCATTTAAAGTCATGTTCCTACATGTATACTATCAAAAGTTTGATCATATCAGTTCAAATTGAAAACTTCTTTGGTTTTCTTACAAATAGAATGCAAATAATATATGAAACACACTATAAATTTTCCCTACCGCCGCAGCATCGCGCGGGCTTCCTGCTAGTATATATATATATATATATATATATTAGATATATATATATATATATATATATATATATATGTGTGTGTGTGTGTGTGTGTGTGTGTGTGTGTGTGTGTGTGTGTGTGTGTGTGTGTGGAGTTTGCTTGCTACAAAAATGAAATTGATTCAATCAACTCATCCCATCGGTGAGTTTTTTCAGTTCATTTGTCCAAAAAGCGAACCATCTAGAAATCAAAATGTTTTTAAAATTCATTTCTAAAAAACAATATGATTTTCCTAATTTCCCTATAAATCCAAGAAAATCTCAAATATATGCAAAGTTGATTATGTCTTACAAAATGAGTTTTCTGTGTTTGTTGTTTAAAGAGGGCGGACCTTGAAGCAACTGGTAAGGTTGCTGCTTTGTGACCTTGAGATCATAGGTTCTAGCCGTAAAAACAGACTCTTGCACAAAAATGTGCAGGGAAAGGATGCGTACATTAGATCGCTTCGCGATCCGGTCCCTCCCCGGACCCTGCGCAAAGCAGGAGCTTCATGCACCGGGTACGCCCTTTTTGTGTTTGTTGTTTAAAAATTTACCAACCAAACACCTTATTAATTTAAAAAAATTCAATTCTAATTTCAATTTGTTTACAACATAGTATGTGAACCAAACGATCTCTTATTAACCTTAATTTTGTTCTGAAAATTACAGGGTTTTCTAGGGTTAAGTGGAGATTCAAATCTACCACACACTATTTAACGACAAACCAACTACCTATATACTAATGCTTGCTATGTTTCCGACACTCGTGTCTCTCGCAGGGGCGGCTTAAGGTTTTTGGAGGCCCCAATCAAAGTAAAGAAATGGGGCCTTATCATGAAAACTAATAAAACCCGTCTTCTCTTTGTGCTGATTGGGTTGACTTCGGTTGAAATCCCAAAAATAGCTTCCGGTTCTACAAAGAAAATGTTATGTTTTGATCAACTATTTCAAATACGTAATATGTCAGAAAATTATAAATGAAAGCAGAAATAAATTATAAACACATTTTCACTACAACACTTGATGAACGATGGAAAATCTTGTAATCTAATTGATTGTATCTTAATTAGAAACTTTAGCATTTAAGAAGCTTCGTATACGATGAAAAATGAAACAAAATCTTTTTCACAAATGAGTACATTTTCGCAAATGAGTAATCTAGTTAAGACCTATTCTTAATATATTGAAATCTAAAAGAAAATCAATACAAACATATTGATACCAGCCTAAAAGACATTATAAAAAGTTATATAAAAAGTTAGGGGCTGATTTGTAAACAAGGGCCATAATTTAAGAAGTTAGAAGCTGATTTTAGGCCCAAAATGTTAACATAAGCCCATGTACCTACGTTATAAAAGAATTCTGGATATGGGGGCCCTAATTTTTTGGAGGCCCCAAGCCCTAGCTTTGTAACATCGCGTTTTTTTAAAAAGGAAAAATGTTAATCGTTGTAAACAAATAAATTTAATAATTACAATACCCAAAATAATAATAATAATGTTAATAATAATAATAAAGTTAATAATAATAATAATAATAATAATAATAATAAAATTAATAACCTTTTTGCATCAAATAATAACCTTTCAAATTACAGGGGTTAAGTTGTAATTTATTTTAAAACTAAAACAAACTTCGGATTTCAAGTGGAAACCATTGGAACATCAGGGACCATTTTGTAAAAGTTAAAAAAATCCCAACCCCACCCCCTTTTCTTCACCGATCGCACCACGGATGGTCGGCCAATCTACCCACCAATTCGAGCACTACAGTCCTTTAATAATCGAGATAATCCCGCACTAATGAACTTTTAGTTGTTTATAATCTGTCTTCATATTCAATTTCGTTCAAAACGAGCTCAAACATCACCTTCGAACATCACCATACCCGCGGACCTGCAACTCGTATTCTAACCATCCTACAATCGATTTTACTCGAAATTAACATTGGGTTTTGTTTCTATATCATCATTCGAAGCTTACCAAAAGTTTAATTCGATTATAAACGTTGTTTGAGCATCAATCGATCAACACGAGTGTCGCGGACCTGTTCTTCATCGGGTCAGTTCCAAATCGATACCATATAGGTAATTCTACACACATACATACTCGATTATATACGGGCAATCAAAGCCCCATGATTGTAGATGCAATCGAAATCGATTCGATGTTCAATTGGGGTTGATTTGATCTAGGGTTCATAGGGTATTTGGGGTAATGGGTTAAGAAGGTTAAAACTAAATGGAACCCAAACCAAACGCGGCCAAGGCCTTTAGCTCACCGGTTCCTGCGTTCCATGTATTCCAAGAGGTCCCGGGTTCGACCCCGGGCACCTACACATTTTTTTAAAACCACTTTTTAAACCTCTAAAAATTCAGAAAAAAATCCTAAAAATTATAAAAATGTTTTTACAATCATTAATAATTTTAAAACCACATAATTATTTTCTGAAATTTATTTTGACATTTTATTATTTTATAATTTGTTTTAAATAAATAACAAATCTAGTTTAATTTTTATAAAATTAAACCGTAAATAACGGTTAAAATCACTAAATAATTATTGGATTAAATAATATTTATGTAATATTATTTAAATCATGATTATCTCAATCAAACATAAAAGTTTTATATAAATCTTTCCAAAAATCATTTTCACTTCTTTTAATCATTTAAATAATTAAATATTTTAATTAATTATCATATAATTAATTAATAAAATTAATTATTTATTTTTCACACTAAATCAAACGATTACGCGTATTAACATATTTATTCCTATTAAATTCTAAACGTAATCACATTCAATAAATTATTTTATTTAGTTATGGACATTCAAATTAAATAAAATTAGTTTATTTAAACTACCATTCAAGAACCAATGGAAATCCTAATACATTCTCAAATTCCCAAATCATTATTATTCTAATTCGAGACACCGATCCTTAGGTTAATCATAAGGAAATCGTTGGTGTTTAGTCTATCACATCCAGATTCTAATCTCATCAATCAAGTGAGTATTCATAGCCCTTTTTATATCATTTCTTATTTGGGGGAAATCATGTGATACAATATATTCAATCATGATATTCTATTGTTGTTTCATTCTAAATTCAATTCAAGACAGGTTATGTTATTACTTGTAATTATGTGAACATACTATGATAAACTGGACGACAGTAAAACCCTAATTCAATCAATCAATCCTGGTATCAATGGTAGATCTACTGGTTTGGATAACCCACCCCATATGGCTTACGAGTGGTGATTGTGCCAGAGGCAATCAGTCAATCTATGGTGTTTGTGTGCAAGTCTATTATATGCAAGTGTCAAGTCAAGGGGTTTCTATTGTGTCGGTTTATCTATATGCTTTACTATTGCAATATAAGTTTTAACGTTACCTTGTGAATTGGATTATTCTCAATCAATCAATCAATCTATATGTATACTCAAAACTGTGATTACTCACCAGCTAATTTGTTAGCTGACTTTATTTTCTCACATGATTTCAGGTTAAGCAAGCTAGTGGACTTCTACTTGATCATATAAGACCTGGACTTAGTCAAAACAAAAGACATTATTATTTGTGACTTTAACTGTTGTATTTGTATCTGTTAAATTCATGTTATCCTGTAATCTGATTTTAATATTATTTCCACTATTAGACAATCATGTGTTGTGAACAATCAATCATTCCCTCGTCCGCTCCGATGATTCCGCCGTGGGTCGGGGTGTGACAGATTGGTATCAGAGCCATGGTTATAGGGAATTAGGTTATTAGAAATGGAATGACCTAGACTATAACTAAGCACCTTTACACATGAGTCCTCTCATGTATTTTATATGCATAGATAGGATTATATGTGCTTTACATGTTTATACTTGATTATGTGATTATCTGCCTTATGTGATTCTCCTTACACTTTGAATCTATCAATATACACACGAATCTTAACTCATATTCTAAGGCATTGTGTGCCTAATTCAAGTGATTTCAAACTCCAAAACTCGATTGTTATTCATGGTTTTCAAATCTCGTCAAAGTTCGTGTCACACGACCGAGAACATGCAATGCTGGAAGAGTGAGATACCTGTATCTTAAGGTGTTCTGTCTAGGCAAGGTATTCATACAACTTGATTACCTTACCTGGGAACCCTCGAGATGAGTATTCGCTTATAGGTACGCATGTCCTCATTAAGGTTGTGGTGGACACAAATACTTTGATAAGTCAACGTATTCGCTTTGGTTTGCGAACCGAACGTTTACACTCCTAACCTCTCAATGTTATTCTAAACAATCTCATTAACGATTTTATTATTTTGAAAAGTTTTAAAAACCAATTACCCGTTTCTCATAGAGGTTTCTTCTTTCCATATATACAGCATGTCTTCTCGTCAAAACCGCTCCCGATCTAGAAGCTCTGGCCGCAAGATTGCTGCTATAGTGGCACGTGAAGTTGCTGCGGTTATCCCAACACTGCTTACCCATTTGAACCAAGGCAACAACACCGTTCAAAATCAAGCCGTACAAAACCCAACTGCACCAAACCCTCCACGAGCTTGTACCTACAAGCATTTCAATTCTTGCAATCCCACTAAGTTTAGCGGGACCGAAGGTGCCACTGGTCTTTTACAGTGGTTTGAGAGTATCGAGAACACTTTCCTTAATAGTGAGTGCCCCGAGAATCTCAAGGTTCGTTATGCTACAAGTGTTCTTCAAAGAGAGCACTCACTTGGTGGAACGGTGAGAAACGAACCCGTGGAACTGATGCAGCATTAGCATTGACATGGGATGAAGTTAAGGAGCTCATGACTCGGGAATTCTGTCTGAGAAATGAAATTAAGAAATTGGAAGCTGAGTTTTGGGACTTAACTCAAGAAAGTGGAGTAAATCTAGCTTATACCAACCGATTTCATGAACTGAGTCTACTTGTTCCTCATCTGGTTACTCCTTTAAGTCGGGCTATTGAGAATACATCGGTGGTCTACCCATGCAAATTCAAGACACGGTGTGGGGTAGGAATCCTGCAACCTTGGAAGATACCATTCGGTTAGCTGCTCAGCTAACTGACAATCATGTCAAGGCTGGAACCCTGACTAGGAAGGGTGCTAAGAACGTGCTCGAGAAACCCTCAGCTGAAACCCCTAAGGAGGAAAACCTGAACCTTCTCAAAACAAGAAGAGGAAGGCTAAATCCCAAAACTTTGCTGTGATTACCCCTGCTGTACCAATTAATCAAGTCCCTCCAACTCGTCAACCAGCGGTAAACAACCAATCACTAATGAAAAAGTCATACGCCGGACCCTATCCGCAGTGTAACAACTGCAATTATCACCATCCCGCTAACATTCAGTGTCGTCAATGCACAAACTGTGGTCGTTTGGGTCATA
Organism: Flaveria linearis; assembly: GCA_024085815.1. Classification (NCBI taxonomy): domain Eukaryota; kingdom Viridiplantae; phylum Streptophyta; class Magnoliopsida; order Asterales; family Asteraceae; genus Flaveria; species Flaveria linearis. The sequence goes on from CM044016.1 coordinate 51,464,808, forward strand.
CATTCAACGTGTGCAGGAGTGCTGCTAAGCTCCGACCAATGCACCAGTCCACCAACATCCTCCTGCGATTACCCAGGGACGTGCATGCTATCAATGTGGTGATCCGAACCATTTTCGCAATCGATGCCCTCAACTTGTCATCCCGGTTCCTACGGCTCAAGGACGTGCTTTCAATATCAATACCCAACAAGCTCAAGCCACCAATGATGTGGTGTTGAATAATTCTTGTCCTTGATTTCGTCTTTCTGATTTAATTCAAGATTTGTAATCATGATTTCCTTTTGTTACATTGATGTAATTTGAAAATTTCTAAATTTCTAATTGAGATATTTTTCCTTTCGTTGTTAAGTCGAACTTTAACCGTTTGCACCGTGGAGATGCAAGAGTTTGCAAGTCAACCTATGACTAAGGACACTCGAATCTCCTAAATGATTCTAACTCATCAAAACAGGGGTGATTCCCTTACTTTGGTGATGAATATTTATTCATTTCAATAAATGGTTTCTAATGATGTGTTTTATGAAATTTCATCCTCTGGATTGGGGTGATTTCCTTATCTCGAGGACTGACTTCAATTATTCTCTTTGGAACTTACATTTCACAAATGACATGATCTCACCAAAATAGGATTGAAACCCGTACTTTGGTGACAAATATCAATCTTTGATTGTTTTCTTGTTATTATCAAGCTCAATCATCAAGATACGCGTGAAATTCATACCTTGATGATAATTTCATTTTTATGGATTGTATTTTTTCAAATGAAACGACCTCATCAAAGTAGGAGTGAATTCTGGATTTTGATGAAGAAGTTCATCTTGTTATATTTTGTTTTTGTAAAAAAAAAATCATCGTTAAGATAGGAGAGATTTCCTTACCTTAATGGTGAGTTATCTCGTCTTATTTCTGTAGATCCTCAGATCAAACTTTTTGGATTGGTAAGCTAGTGGTCATACCTTGAAAGTACACCATCAAGTTAGGGGTGAAAACCATACCTTGATGACTATTCTCATTTCTTGATCTCCAACTTACCATGGTTGTAATCAAGTGACGAGACGCATGTAGTAACTTGAAGGGTGAAATAATGTTAGTGTTTCGACCTATCAAGCTAAAGCATGATCTCTGAACTTGAACAGAGACCTGATCGTTTTAGGTTGATTTGATTCCAAGTTTGGAGCATTTAAATTCTTAAATCAATTTCTTTTCCTTTATTCTCATGTTTTGACTCGATCTAGCTACATCAAACCATTTATTTCTTATCTATCGACTTTCATCGTGAGTTATCATCAAAACCTGATTACATGATGGTAGTCTTCTTAAACAATCTTTTGTCAAATAAAGATATTATCACTAATCGTGATGGTCGCTTCATCTCTCGTTTTCTGGAAAAGTCTCCAATCAGCTCTCGAAACTCAACCGAATCTTAACACAGCTTATCACCCACAAACCGACGGTCAGACTGAAAGAACGATACCAACCCTCGAGAATATGCTCCGGGCTTGTGTCATTGATTTCAGTGGATCGTGGAATTCTCATTTTCCGTTGATTGAATTCTCTTACAATAACAGTTACCAGACCAACAGATGGCACCATTTGAGGCCTTGTATGGTCTGAAGTTGGTGAATCACAGATTACTGGTCCGGAATTGATACAAGAAACAACCGACAAAATTCATAAGATCCGTGATAATCTGCTCACTGCTAGAAATCGTCAAAAGCATTATGCTGATAAAAGACGTAAGCCCATGGAATACAATGTCGGTGATCTCGTACTTCTTAAGGTATCACCTTAGAAGGGAGTGATTCGCTTTGGAAAGAAAGGGAAACTAGCACCTCGTTATGTGATTTCATTCAAAGTGCTTGAGCGAATTGGGAAAGTAGCTTACAAGCTTGAACTACCCCAAGAGCTCAGCAATATACAACCAACGTTTCATATTTCAAACCTCAAGAAATGTCTTGCCGATGAAAATCTCCACATTCCACTCGACGAAGTCCAGATTGATGAATCTATGCACTTTATTGAGAAACCTGTGGAAATTATGGATCGGGAAGTCAAACAACTCAAACGTAGTCGAATACCGATTGTCAAAGTCCGCTGGGAATCTAAACGTGGCCCAGAGTTCATCTGGGAACGTGAGGACCAAATGAGATCCCAGTATCCGCATCTTTCGTTTCAGCCTCCTCGTGAACAAATTTCGGGACGAAATTTCCTAAAGCAGGGGAGACTGTAACATCGCGTTTTTTTAAAAAGGAAAAATGTTAATCGTTGTAAACAAATAAATTTAATAATTACAATACCCAAAATAATAATAATAATGTTAATAATAATAATAAGTTAATAATAATAATAATAATAATAATAATAATAAAATTAATAACCTTTTGCATCAAATAATAACCTTTCAAATTACAGGGGTTAAGTTGTAATTTATTTTAAAACTAAAACAAACTTCGGATTTCAAGTGGAAACCATTGGAACATCAGGGACCATTTTGTAAAAGTTAAAAAATCCCAACCCCACCCCCTTTTCTTCACCGATCGCACCACGGATGGTCGGCCAATCTACCCACCAATTCGAGCACTACAGTCCTTTAATAATCGAGATAATCCCGCACTAATGAACTTTTAGTTGTTTATAATCTGTCTTCATATTCAATTTCGTTCAAAACGAGCTCAAACATCACCTTCGAACATCACCATACCCGCGGACCTGCAACTCGTATTCTAACCATCCTACAATCGATTTTACTCGAAATTAACATTGGGTTTTGTTTCTATATCATCATTCGAAGCTTACCAAAAGTTTAATTCGATTATAAACGTTGTTTGAGCATCAATCGATCAACACGAGTGTCGCGGACCTGTTCTTCATCGGTCAGTTCCAAATCGATACCATATAGGTAATTCTACACACATACATACTCGATTATATACGGGCAATCAAAGCCCCATGATTGTAGATGCAATCGAAATCGATTCGATGTTCAATTGGGGTTGATTTGATCTAGGGTTCATAGGGTATTTGGGGTAATGGGTTAAGAAGGTTAAAACTAATGGAACCCAAACCAAACGCGGCCAAGGCCTTTAGCTCACCGGTTCCTGCGTTCCATGTATTCCAAGAGGTCCCGGGTTCGACCCCGGGCACCTACACATTTTTTTAAAACCACTTTTTAAGCCTCTAAAAATTCAGAAAAAAATCCTAAAAATTATAAAAATGTTTTTACAATCATTAATAATTTTTAAAACCACATAATTATTTTCTGAAATTTATTTTGACATTTTATTATTTTATAAATTGTTTTAAATAAATAACAAATCTAGTTTAATTTTTATAAAATTAAACCGTAAATAACGGTTAAAATCACTAAATAATTATTGGATTAAATAATATTTATGTAATATTATTTAAATCATGATTATCTCAATCAAACATAAAAGTTTTATATAAATCTTTCCAAAAATCATTTTCACTTCTTTTAATCATTTAAATAATTAAATATTTTAATTAATTATCATATAATTAATTAATAAAATTAATTATTTATTTTTCACACTAAATCAAACGATTACGCGTATTAACATATTATTCCTATTAAATTCTAAACGTAATCACATTCAATAAATTTATTTTATTTAGTTATGGACATTCAAATTAAATAAAAATTAGTTTATTTAAACTACCATTCAAGAACCAATGGAAATCCTAATACATTCTCAAATTCCCAAATCATTATTATTCTAATTCGAGACACCGATCCTTAGGTTAATCATAAGGAAATCGTTGGTGTTTAGTCTATCACATCCAGATTCTAATCTCATCAATCAAGTGAGTATTCATAGCCCCTTTTTATATCATTTCTTATTTGGGGGAAATCATGTGATACAATATATTCAATTATGATATTCTATTGTTGTTTCATTCTAAATTCAATTCAAGACAGGTTATGTTATTACTTGTAATTATGTGAACATACTATGATAAACTGGACGACAGTAAAACCCTAATTCAATCAATCAATCCTGGTATCAATGGTAGATCTACTGGTTTGGATAACCCACCCCATATGGCTTACGAGTGGTGATTGTGCCAGAGGCAATCAGTCAATCTATGGTGTTTGTGTGCAAGTCTATTATATGCAAGTGTCAAGTCAAGGGGTTTCTATTGTGTCGGTTTATCTATATGCTTTACTATTGCAATATAAGTCTTAACGTTACCTTGTGAATTGGATTATTCTCAATCAATCAATCAATCTATATGTATACTCAAAACTGTGATTACTCACCAGCTAATTCGTTAGCTGACTTTATTTTCTCACATGATTTCAGGTTAAGCAAGCTAGTGGACTTCTACTTGATCATATAAGACCTGGACTTAGTCAAAACAAAAGACAATTATTATTTGTGACTTTAACTGTTGTATTTGTATCTGTTAAATTCATGTTATCCTGTAATCTGATTTTAATATTATTCCACTATTAGACAATCATGTGTTGTGAACAATCAATCATTCCCTCGTCCGCTCCGATGATTCCGCCGTGGTCGGGTGTGACAAGCTTGGCCCAAGTACACTAACGGGCCAACCCTGGTCTCTCGCAACCATGGCTTTCGTTCAAGCCAACCCTTCAAACACCAACACCGACAAACCTCACCTCAACCGCTTCTCGCTGATCGCGCTCATGATCGTGGCATATCTAATGATCATAATCATCTTTCAAAACATCCTCACATTCCCATAATGGGCCCAAATTCTCACCACAACTATTCTTTTCATTATGATCTTATCGCCCCTTCAAGTCGCTCTCACAGCTCAAAAAACTGAACAACAACAGCAACAGCAGCAACAACAGCAACAGCAACAGCCCTCGGTCATGGATCCATTGATCATGACCTCAGAGGCTCAACGTCAACCTCTAAAAGAGGTTGAAATGAATCTACTACAAGCAATGTGCACCATTAACTTCTGGCTATTGTTTCTAGCCATGCTATGCATATTGGGGTCCGCACTGGCGACGATCAACAACATAACTCAAATAGGCGAGTCTCTCGACTACTCAAACGTCGAGATTAACGCGATGGTGTCTCTATGGAGCATATGGAACTTTCTAGGCCGGTTTGGTGGTGGATTCATGTCGGATTTGTTCCTACACAAGTACGGCGGAGGGAGACCGTTGTTCATCTCCCTTACGCAGTTAGCCATGGTCGCGGGCTATTTGATCATCGGTTTAACGGGGAATTTGTACATTGGTTTAGTGATTGTGGGTGTTTGTTATGGGTCACAATGGTCTTTGATGCCTACAATAACTTCTGAAATATTTGGAGTGAAACATATAGGGACTATTTTCAACACTATTGGTGAAGCTAACCCGATTGGTTCGTATATATTTTCGGTACAAGTGATTGGAAAACTTTATGATAAGGAAGCACAGGCTAGAGGCGGGTCGTGTCATGGGCTACATTGTTTTATGCTATCGTATCTTATATTTGCTGCGGTTTGTGTCTCCGGGGTTCTTTTTTCATTCGTGTTGTTTCTTCGTACACGAGTTTTTTACGCTTCGATTATGCAAAGACGATCGAAGCAGTTGCAGGGGTTTTGAGAATGGTTGGATGTTGGATTGAAAGCTTGAGTCACATATAGAGAAGTCATGGTATAGGATTCATTGCATGTTGTTTATGTATATATATTGCTAATATACATGGGTTTATATTTTTGTTTATGAGAGTTTTTAATGAGTTAAGATGTGTTTAAATTATAAAAATGTGTGTTTGAGACATCAATATTTAAAGTCATGAATTGTTTGAAATGTAATTTTGAGTGGGTGGAGTTCATTTAACTGTTGGATAATGAAATGGTGAGCCTTAATCACTTTCATGATCAAACTTAATTACAACAGACGTGATCGATAGGGTGGACATTATAATGAACTCAAATGTGAGACTTAAACCCATAATTTTTTCTTATTTTAAAATTTTTTTTAAAAAACGATCCCTAACCACTTGAGCTCAAGATCATTGGTAACTTTTTGTAAGTAATCCCGTATCCGGTGATAATATTAGCTTAAACCTTAATTACTAGCGTCATCTTGATCGATCTAACCATTTTAGAAAAAAGTTTATACGAATGCATTTCTGTTTTTTTTTATCATATTCCATGCTTTGAGGATATAATCTTGCACTTCAATATGTGTAATGAGTCTTTCATGTTCAGTGTAGTTTATTCTCTGCAACTTATCTCGATTTGTGAATTTTGATATGATTGAATGGTTCCATTCTTTGTATTTCACCATACTATATATAATACAAGGTTGTTACTATAAACATGGAAATAATAAATACACATAATTACAATATTAAGTATAGGTTGACTCTCCTCTATTACACCCCCGCAGTCGAAGCGGGAGGTGACCGGCTGCTGAGACTGTCCCTGAAATCTTCAAACAATATGCGAGGCAGGCCTTTTGTAAAGATATCTGCAAGCTGATAACGTGTCGGGACATGAAGTACGTGTATGTGTCCTCTTTGTACCTGTTCACGAACAAAATGTATATCCAGTTCAATATGTTTAGTCCCCTGATGTTGCACAGGATTTCCGGATAAATAGATTGCGCTGACGTTGTCGCAATAAACCAGCGTTGCGTGAGAGAGAGGATGACTGAGCTCGAGTAATAAATTGCGTAACCAACGGATCTCCGCGACGACATTGGCGACTCCTCGATATTCCGCTTCTGCACTGGATCGTGATACTGTGCTCTGTCGTTTAGACGACCAAGAAATGAGGCTATCTCTGAAATAAATACAATAACCGCTAGTGGAGCGTCGAGTGTTAGGACACCCGCCCAATCTGCGTCAGTATAAGAGACTAATGATTTGGTAGATGAGCTGTGTAATGTTAAACCCAGTGATGGCGTGCCCTTGATATAACGGATAATCCGCTTTAGAGCATTCCAGTGATCAATTCGAGGAGCGTGCATGTGCATACAAACCTGCTGAACAGCATAAGAATGTCGGGATGAGTAAATGTGAGGTACTGTAGGGCCCCTGCCAGGCTACGGAACAGAGTCGGGTCCGCGAATAAGTCACCGGTGGTGGAGGTAAGTTTGCCATTAGTGTCGACGGGAATGGAAACAGGATTGCACGACTGCATACCGGCACGTGCAATAATTTCATTCGCATAGGACTGTTGAGAGAGAAACATGGTGTCCTGCGAGTGTGTGACAGAGATGCCCAGAAAGAAACTGAGAGGACCCAAATCCTTCATAGCAAATTCAGAAGCAAGTTTAGATATGAGCGAGTGACGTAACTTGTCTGAAGAAGTGACAAGTAAAATATCGTCAACATATAGTAGAAGATATGCTGTATGAGAGCCCTGATGGAAGGTGAATAGAGAAGCGTCACTCTTGCTATGAGAGAACCCAATAGAGAGTACAAAATCTGTGAACCGTTGGTACCATGCACGGGGAGCTTGCTTTAGGCCGTATAGAGATTTCTTGAGTGAGCAAACATAATCCGGAAATTTCTTGTCACGAAATCCCATGGGCTGATGCATGTAAACGGTTTCATGGAGATTACCATGAAGAAACGCATTAGTGACGTCAAGTTGGTGCACTGACCACCGTTTAGATAAAGCATGGACAACACGGTTCGAATGGTAGCCGGCTTGACAACCAGACTAAAAGTTTCTCCACAATCAATGCCAACCTGTTGTAAACGTCCATCACAAACCAACCTTGCTTTATAACGTTCCAACGACCCATCGGACCTGTATTTATGTTTGAACAACCACATACTTCGAATGACATTCATATCTGCATGCCTAGGTACTAATTCCCATGTCCCATTTCTAACAAGTGCATTAAACTCAGTAGACATGGCGGAGTACCATTCCGGTATAGATAAGGCGTCGGTTGGGTTTTTCGGGATGGGTACTATGGTCGGGTGTGTTGTGGCGTGTAGATTGAAAGGTATTTTTGGTTTGTGGATCCCGCTCATAGAGCGAGTGTGGATAGTTAGGTGGTGAGTTCGGTTGAGTGTTTGTGGTTGTTGGGTTGGTGTTTTGGTGGGCCGATGGTGTGGGCTGATCAAAAATAGGTGGGGCGGGTGGTGAAGAGGGCCGGTTACTAGGATGGTGAGGAGGGACGTAAGGTTGGTTACGAGGCTCGTAAGGTGTATGGGTCTGGTTGGAAGTGGGTGGGTCGTGAGGTGATTGGGCTGTGTTAGGGATTGGGCCAGTGGTAGGAGGGGTACGTTGTGGGCTGTGGGAAGTGTGAATGTTGGGGACCAAATGGTGTGGGAAGGTGTCGGTTAAGAAATCATATGAGGGAGTTGGTGCGATGGACTGTCTAAACGGAAAAGTGGTTTCATCGAACGCTACGTGTCGTGATATTTGAATCTATTTGGTTTTCAAGTCGAGACAACGGTACCCCCCGGTGGGTCGATGGGTAACCGAGAAAGACGCAAGGTTGGGCGCGATTCTCGAGTTTGTGAATGGTGGTGGAAGGAGTAAGAGGGTAGCAGAGGCAACCGAAAACACGAAGGTGGTCATAGGTGGGAGTGGTTTGGTAAAGAAGTTCGGTAGGTGTTTTATTTTTGGTGACGGTGTTGGGTAGTATGTTAAGAAGGTAGGTGGCGGTTTCGAGGGCAAAATGCCTTAGGTGGGTGGGTAGGGATGCATGGGCCAGGAGGGTACGAATAATATTATTTATGGAGCGAATTTTTCTTTCGGCTTTCCCATTTTGGAGGAGGTGTATGGGCAAGAAAGACGGTAAAGTATGCCATTGGGCGTGAAAAATTTATGAAATGATGCATTAACATATTCACGACCATTGTCACACTGAAAAGTTTTTATCGTCTTTTCAAATTGGGTTTTAATGGTTGATGCAAATTGGGTAAAGGCTTGGAAAACATTGGATTTGTGTGTGAGTGGGTAGGTCCATAGAAAATTGGAGTAATCGTCTAAAAACAATACATAATATTTATGGCCAGACGAACTAATAACCGAGGAGGTCCACACATCACTATGAATAATATCAAAGGGTTGAAACACACAAGAAGTAGAAGCAAAAAAAGGTAATTTAATACTTTTGCCAAAAACACACGAGACACAAACATGTTTATTAAAAGTATCAAAAGAAATAGAAGGTTTTATTGAATTTAAAGCATGACGTCCTGGGTGGCCAAGACGTTGGTGCCAAAGGTCAGAGGTGATGGCAGCAAAAGCAGTGGGTATGATGTGGAGGAGGACCTGAGTACCAGAGGGTAGAGATCACCGCTACTGTTGCATCGCAGGAGCGGAATCCGCGTCTTGAGGTCCTTCACAAGAAAACCAAACGGGTCAAATTCAACAGACACAGAGTTATCCCTAGTAAAGCGACGAACAGAAATAAGGTTCTTAACTAGTTTTGGGGAATATAATACGTTTTTAAGTATGAAGGGTGGGAAAGGTTTAGGTAGGTATTTGGTGCCTTGTCCTAAAACCAGGATAGTATGACCATTGCCTACAATAATATTTTGAGAAATGCAAGAGTTAGAAAAGGAATGAAAATCACCTTTGTCATGAGACATCGTGGAAGAGGCTCCCGTGTCCATGTATTGGGTCAAGTCTGGTTGCTGCAGGGACATCGTATACATAGCTTGCTCGATGTCTGTGGGAGAGTAGGCCGCATAATTATTCTGGGCTGGAGCTGGGCCTAAAATACCATTCTGTTGACTTTGGGCCGTGGGCTGGGATGGGCTACGAATATTGGGATAAGGGCAGGGAGGTTAGTGGGTATTGGTCCAGGAAATAGGGAGGTGTTTGTGTTGGATATTGGGCCGAGGTATTGGAGTAGGGATTGGGACTGTTTTGAGTGGGCCGTACCACGGGTGTGCGGCCAGTAGGTGTGAGGTGATGGTGGTCGACCGTAATTCCCGCGTCCGCGACCCCGGCGGCTGGAGTGGCCACGGCCACGTCCGTAGGAGCGGTCGACTGGGCGGTTTGAGTCATAATTTTGGGTTCGGGATGTGGTGGCAGATAGGGCGGATGAAGCGGTTTTAGCGGCATGAGAGGCTCTTTCAGCTTTATCGGTTTCGGTTTGGATTAATTTGGAGCGGGCATTGTAAAATGAAGGTAAGGGGTCTTGATTTTTTAGGAGAGTAGATATACCTTCGTATTGGTCATTGAGTCCGGCAAGCAACTGTAAGACTAACCGGTCATTGTCCACCGGTGCATTGACATTGGCGAGTTGATCCGCCAAGACTTTTAAAGCTTGACAATAGGACGTCATGCTCGGAAAACCATCCAAGCGTGTGTTGGAGAACTTGCTCATTAGATGAATCGCCCGGGCACTCTTATTGTCGTGGAACAAGTCCTCAATGGCGACCCAAGCCTCACGTGCATTGGAGATGTCATTGATAATAGTGTGTAGGAGATCGTTGGATACCGTACTATAGATCCATTGTAGGACAATGGCGTCTAGACGATCCCAATCATCCATGGGTTTATGAGATGGTTCGGCTAGGTGGTCTTCGACCAAGAAGGCTTTGCAATGAAGTTTGAATAACTTAGCCCAAGAGGCATATTGGGAGGACTCGATTTCAAGAACAATGGTATAAAGTTCTTGATATTAGACACGGTGGTGGCGGGATGAATCTTTGATTCAACAGTTATGGAGGGGATTATTGTGGATGATTGTGCAGGGGTAGTCATGATATATGAAAGAGATGAAGGGATATAGAAAAAAAAATGGGGCAGAAGGTTGACGATCAGAAGAATGATCGTAGGCAAGGATGTAGGCTGCCAAAAAAAAATAGGAGATAGGTTAGGATCGCAAGAAAGAAGGAGGATAGGTGAAAATTCTGGTCTGTGATACCATGATATGATTGAATGGTTCCATTCTTTGTATTTCACCATACTATATATAATACAAGGTTGTTGCTATAAACATGGAAATAATAAATACACATAATTACAATATTAAGTATAGGTTGACTCTCCTCTATTAAATTTGAACTTGTGATTTGCTATTATGGATGCTAATTGTTCGTTAAGTTTAGTGTTTTGGTGTTGTTGGATGTTAACAAGGTTGTAATTAGCCTTGTGATTGATTATTTGTGAATTCTGTGCGACTGTTTACTGTACTTATTGTTTTATTGAGTAAGTAGCACTAGCTGTGGTTCTTTTCATAGTGCTTCAGATATCTATTGTGTGTTTGTTATGAAAACCGCGTATCGAATTCTGTTTTTGTTGGATTGTTTAAAGGCATATGTGTTATTGTTGCACTCAAGATCTAACTTGATGTAAAGCAGGAGTTTAATATTCTTTGCATTTTTTCTGTTTGTAGTTTTTTTCTTTGTTTAGAAATTTTTGCTTCAAGTTATTGCTATTAACAAACCAGGTTTTCAAGATGTATTCCTCAATGAAAAAGATCCAAAGGACAAGGATGTCGAACCCACCGAGTTTGAGCAGACTGTTGCAGTGCTGCTCAGGTAATGTGCTGTTAATTCTGTTTTTGTAAAGTGTGTTTTGATTGCATAGTTTTAGACTTTTTTAGTTCATTATTAACTGAGTTATATCATGTTACTGCAGGCATTGTTGGACATGGAGAACACACACCAAGAGCTCCAGAGTGACTTGAAAGACTTGTACATCAACACTGCAAAGTAAAGATTCATTCTTTTCATGTGAATTTTTATCACTTTTTACTCCATCATGTTAACATGCAATATGTGCTTTTATACAGTCTAATTGATGTTAACATGCAATATGTGCTTTTATACAGTCTAATTGATGTCTCTGGAAACCGAAAAGCCGTTGTGATTCATAGACTAAGGAAATCATAACGCAAGATCCATACTAAGCTTGTTAGAGAGCTTGAGAAGAAGTTCAGCGGGAAGGTACTTTTTCACACATTGTGGGGAAAACGCATTCGCATTCGTCACAGGCTTTATGGTTCTAAAATCATAAAGGTGAATGAAGTTATTTTAATTTAGTCATAATTGTCATAAACATTCATACTTGGATTGTAAATGCCATCATCTAGATGACCTTTTTCTCATATTTCTGTTGTATTTTGTGTAGATTTTCTTGGACCCAAAGGCGCGCAATGACACCGAGTACAAGCTGGAGACGTTCAGTGGAGTCTACAGGAAGCTTTCTGGTAAAGATGTTGTCTTTGAGTACCCTGTTACAAAAGCTTGAGCTAGGGTTTTAGTTGGTTGCTTTATATTATGTTTAAAATGATAAATGTTACCTTAGGTTTTTGAACTTTTGACTTAAGGTATAGGTATCATTCTTGCCTCCTGTATATTATTTTCAGTTGCTATGATTATTACCAGTTTACTGTGTGTCTGTCTGTCATCATAAGACATAAGTTAAAAAAATATTACCACTCACATATAACAACATTACACAACAATTTTGGTTGGTGTATGCATGTGTAGGGTGGTTTAGGACATAACTTCCGTAAGAACTATCCGAGTGTAACTGCCTATTACGTCCATGGGGCACTCTCTAGAGAGGATTATTACGTCCCTAACAACACACGTGCTATAATGCTTGGTCAAAGGATAGTGATATCACGGGGGTAAAGATGTAATTTTTAGTAGACGCATTGGTCTGTGTGAATGGATGGTCTATGAAGGGAAGATGGCATTTCTCTCTGTGTTTGGGGGTTGCGGTCCATGGAGCGCTATCTAGAGAGGACTATTACGTCTCCAACAACACATGGGCTACCATAGCTTGCTCAAAGGATAGTGATACCGTAGAGATGTAATTGTTGGTAGACATTGTGGTCTGTGTGGATGGATAGTCTATGAAGGAAGATGACATTTCTTTATGTGTGGGGGTTGCGGTCCATGGGGTACTCTAGAGAGGACTATGATGTTCCTAATAACATACGTGCTACAATGGCTTTGTTAAAGGGTTGTGGTATCGTGGGGGTAAAATCGTAATTGCTAGCAATGCGATCTTAGAGCATTTCCGTCATATTCATTGGCGTGACTTTTCTTTTCTTTTATTTTTCATTTATAATAAAAACAGGTCACTTGTAATAATATTAATAAGAATGCAATCATATCTTCATCATGTGAGGCTCAATGAAGACTTGGTCCATCCTTTCTCAAACCAAATCCATGCCTTGGGTTGGATTTTTGTTTGTAGTTGCATCCGTGAGGAAGGGCACGATCGGTTGAAGCCTGATGGTGGTATGAGTTGGGTTTTGTAACTTTAATTTATAAGAGGAGCAGGAACAATCCTAGGTTTCCCAGATTGTCACATCTTATTTTTTTACTTTTCATGTTTTTCTTCATTTTGCAAGCAGTCGTTTCAGTTTTTCGTCAGTTTCCCTATTTGATCCAAGAATGGTGAACCCGGTGAAAATTCACCAAGTCGAGACTTGTTTTTTCTCCCCAGATCTGGGGCTGGTGTTCCCACCCGGAGCCGGTTTTACTTGGTAGGATACCATGCCCACGAAGGTCAAAATATATCCTTTTGAGTTTAACATATAATTTATAAAAAATATTATGAAAACAAACAAACAAACCCAGTATATCCCGCTCAAAGCAGGGAAAAATAACATATTATGAAAAGTAAGCGTAAAAGATAAGAATGTTCTTAACCAATAGAAAACAAGTGGACAGTGGTTTTAGTGGACGAATAATAACCTAATATAAAAAATAAGAAAGAAAGATCAAAGATATAAACGCATTTAGACGTCAGAGATGCTTTTATGACTTCCAAAAGCCAACCAAGGTCCCTTTTAAGCAATGTTGTTAGGACCGGATCGGACCGGCCGTCCGACCGGTTCGACCGGGATTCGGAGGCCTGTCCGGTCCGGTCGAGGGTGGTTCGTTTTTGGAGAGTTGAGCCGGCCGTTCGAACCGAGTCGGCGGTTGGACCGGCCAACCGGTTCGGGTCCGACCGGATTTTGATTTTTTTTTTTTTTTTTTTTTTTGATTTTAGTGGGTAAAAACGGGGTGTTAAACCATAAATTAGTACTTTGTATATACAAATATAGTTAAGTTTTATATATAACTATAAAATATATGTATAAATCATATATAAATTACTTATATTTAATTACATATATAAATATAATTAAAATATAGTTAAATCCGGTCCATCCGGTCCGACCGGTCCGACCACCAAACCAGTAAGCCGTCCGGTTCGACGTCCGATCCGGTTCTGAGAACATTGCTTTTAAGTAGCCAATCTACTAATTTGTGTTTGTCACTTTCATCCGTAGTAGTTTTAAAAATCACATCAAGTTGAACCTTTTTAAACTCTTACCTTTTTCCTTGCCATTATTCTCTTATTTTATTTTTTTTTAAAGATTAATTTCTTTAATTGTGAAATCCTTTACCAAATTAGTTGTTAGTGGGGTTCGAATCCCAAACCTCCATGTTAGAATCCAAGGTTAGTGCCACCACACCAAAAGGGGTGGGACGTAAAAATAATAAAGTTAAAAATAATAAAGTTAAATACGGATGAGAATAAATTTTAAACAAAATACGTAAAAAAATTATTGATGTAAATTTTAAACAAAAACACATATTTAATAATAAGAAACAATTGGTGTAGTTCTTCATTTACCATGCCTCTGATCAATCTAGACTCGACTTAAAGATATGCCAAGTCTATATAATATATAGGATAAGATATATGCTATTTCTAGATAGTTGACTAAAATTATGTTACATATTGAGTAGTAACTCAGATTTGGATGTGATTACATTTCACCATATATGTCTCAAGTAAACTATATGATATATATATGTTTTGCTTTAGTGAAATCAAATATATATATATATATATATATTATATATATATATTATATATATATATATATATATATATATATATATATATATATATATATATATATATATATATATATATATATATATATATACACATATACACACACACACACCCTACAAATAAGACTCTTATTAGTACCGTTATGAGTAGAATCATACTAAGTACGCGTTTGTTCATAAATATTCTCACCTTACTCTAATGCTAACAAATACCTTTTCCCTGAAATTCAATATACTAAAAAGCTTAAAACTTAGATAACATTCACACAAAAAGACATCAAGTTGAAACCTCACCTATACCACACCAGAAAAAAAAAATTAATGATTAAAGAAGATGGACTTTTTAGATTAAAATCCATCAAAATCTTTCCATCCTGTTAAAGTTCTACAGTAAATTACGACGACCCAAGATCCTGCTGTGTACGAAACCTCCCCACGCACATGTATATAACAGTAATACCTATCTAATAAACAAGTGGGGGAGTCAGATAAGAAACAAAGTAATCAAAGAATTCCAAACGAACCTTTCTTGATCGACCCGCAGTTTTCTTAAAGCTATTTTGTCATTCATAATCATCATGAAGAAACGAGCAGGTGTCATCTCATGTTGCAGCATTGAGGGCGGACGTGAAGTTGTAACTTGTTCCACATGCATAGCATTTGTCTTGGAGATTGATAGTGTGCTGTATAGTAATCTTCTATGCAACCGAATTGGCAGAATTTCAAACTGTGTACATATTCGACTTGCTTTGTGGCATTGAACTGTTCTACCCACATCCCCATACTCACATCTTCCATTTTGAATAGCTTCAAATGATGTTTTTCGAATTCAGTTGCGATGAAGTCTGCAACATCTGATGATAGTATGTAGCCTGGACCGTTTGCATATGGTGGATAATCTTCTTCAGGCCATTCCTGAAAAAACAACAAAGATTTCAAGTTCAATACACTAATTGTTGCATTACCTTAAAAGATTTAGTATATGGTCATAAAAGATTATCATATCTTAGAATAAAACATTCAAGAACACACCAACACGGCTATTGCAATTTCAAGTCATAATCATAGGTTAACAATTCTTTTTGGTTGATAACCATAAGAACCCGTCACTTGAAAACTCAAGGACCCTTTGTCAATACCTTGTTAACCAATTGAACCAGGTAAAATGCAGCTTGCACTAGCTTGGTGGCTTTTACACAATGCCGTTTTTGGTCATATTATTTATAAATTCCTTAAAAGATCAGAATTTTCAATACAGAAATGTATCGTAATTACAACTTCAAAAGGCAAAAGCACATACACGCACTACGTTCTACGGTCCATTTTATTATGATCCTCTGTTTTTTTATCATTTAGGGTCAAAAAAAAAGATTCGGTGCAAGCAAATTATAACATCAAGATTCTACACAGATCAGAAAGCATACTTCAAATACCACGAATTAGCTAGAAGAAGCCGCAGATAATGCACAATTAGTAGCAAAAGCCATCCATGATATGATAATAACTTGCAAGTGAAATATAAAAAGCATGCTTTTGAAGAAAAACAAGAAAAGAATAGAGTAACCGTACCTCATATGTTACAGACCATTTACCAGATCGCAGGGGTTTATGATAATAATTGATATTTCCTACATACAAGCTCTTGCCATCCCCTATCTTATTTACTTCGTTAAGAACAGCATCAACTCTCACAAATGTGTCATCGTCACACTTCATGATGTACTTAGCAGCCGCTGTACGAACCTGAGTCGAATAAAAATAAAATCAAAACACGGGTCCTATTATTAACATGTAAAGCAAGACCATCTTTTTCTTCCACAAGAACTCATAACTCACCCCATATTCACATATTGCGACGGTTTTCAATACAACGAGATCATAATTATCCATATACGGCACAATCACAATGTCCCCAAAGAAGTCTGATTCTTTCTTTAACTCGATGTTGACTTCCTTTCTTGCATGCTGTAAAAGGCATGTGTAAGGTCAGAATCTATATTAATAACAAGAATTATTATTACTACTTTATATAGCACATGTTAATTGTGTCTTTACTGACCAATGCTACAAAGAAACGAGCAACAGCACGTGATGATTTAATAAGCTTATGCTGCATCCAAGACTTCCTGACAGCCATCCGTTCAGCAAAATGATTTCCCGCTGAAAGAACACCAACGAACATATCAACGGGCCCGTCTGGAAGAGGCGGGGCCCGCCATTTATCTGACATTTCCAGGAGTCGTTGAGGAGCAAAACTAGGATGTGTTGAGGGTAATGAAGCAGCAATTACAGCATTCACATCAATGTCTCCATTTACAGCCAATCCCGTGGCATCCTCCAATGCAAAACCCTAAAACAAAATCAAATTATTTTCTATCAACTTCAAGTAAAGATTTTTCTCCATGAAAGAAGTAAACTTGATCAAAACATTTACTCACGGTTCTATAAGGAAATGAAGTAATGTGTCTTCCATCAACATTAACATGATAACCCTCTAATCCAGCGCTAAGAGTTAAGACGAATAGCTTCCCTTCTGCAAAAGGGTAAGGCCAGTCAAAACTAACCTTCTTGGTTCGACCTATGAGCCGGTTTAACCACCAGCTTGATTTTGACTCCTCTGAATGATCATCATCATCACGGATCCATTTTTCACACTTCACCTGATCATCAACTAGAAAAACTCAAAGAATTAGCTAAGGTTGACAAATTAACAAAAAAACAAATAATTTCTTTTTTTATAACTTAGTTATAAGTGGAAAACATAAATCAGACGACGAATAGTGAACAAGAAAGTTGTTTCCAAAGAGGCAAAGACAAAGATCAAGATTTGATCACATATTATTTAATTCTATTGAAGTCAATCATCTTTGCCGATTTTAAGGTTATGTTCATTCTAAACAACAATGAGGACTCATGGAATTGCAAGAAAAGATTAAGCAAACACGATACCGATAATATATATGAAGTTCAATCAAATAATTATTAATGTATGCAACGAAATCATCGATCAAAGCACGAAACAAGACCAAAAGCTATAATCAATAACTACTAACTACAATCTAACCAATTGAACTTAGTCAACTTACCAGTCTCTTCATCAGCTCTTGATTTCCACCCTTCGCATCGATGCGCAGATCCCCATTGCATCCTATAACATGTATTCTGTTCAATCACAGGCTTTCCACTCCAATCCCCCTTCAATCTCGGGTTAAAATGCAAAATCCTCGGTGGGTCTTCTCCATCAACAGTCTTTAAACCCTGCAACTCCATCATAAACTGCGAAACCATCAAATACTGACCCGATTTCAGCAACGAAATCTTCGGGTTTTGCTCAGGATGAGCCTCTCTAGGCCTCCCCACAAGTGTTATATGTGATCCCAATGTCATCCCACAAGGAAGCACAATAATGTTTCCTTTTGCTCGAAAATCAGACCCCGATAATGTAATCGAATTCGGGCAACTCTGATTGTTTCCACCATTAGATGTTCTGTTATCCGATGGTAATTTGAGTTTACCCGATTTGATTTCTCCCCAAACTTCTTCCCCAATTCAAAAGCTTCTTTTGCAGACTTCTGAATTCCCCCAAATCCATCCTTTGATTCACCACTCAAACTGTTGATGTCAAAATTCAAAGTTGACACACCTTTAAACTCTCGAATTCTCCGAAAACGCCTTGAATTCATGGGGGTTTTCGCAACGATTTGAGGAACATCTACAGGGCGAAATGGGGCTTCTTTCTCTTCTAACTCTTCTTCACTGTCTAAAACAAAAGGTTTTTTGGAAGCTTTGTCGGTGAAGAAGAAACTACTAGAATCATCTTCTTGACTAACAATCTTCGACACTAATGGAGCTTCTAACACCACCATAATCAAATACAAACATCCCAAACCGATCAAAAACTGAATCGATCGTTTCTGAGTCAACAAATTGAACAATTCTGACTTACTTCGCTTCATGTTCAACTTCTTCAATCACCCACAAGAAATTCGAACAAGAAAACGAACACCCACACGTTACAAAACCCTAACGGTGGTATCTTCAGTTGTAATCATGAAAAGACTCGAACCCACATTCAAAATTGAACCGATTTCATGAAAAAAATAGTAAATCACAACCCCTAAACTCTATGAATTGAAGATGCTCAACTTCTTCAACCACCCAGAAGAAATTCGAACAAGAAAACGAACACCCACGAGTTAGAAAACCCTAACGGTGGTATCTTCAGTTGTAATCACGAAAAAGACTCGAAAAGACTCGAACCCTGATGCAAAATTGAACTAATTTCATGAAAATTGTGAAGATTACAACCCCTTCACTCTCGAAATTGAAGATGAAGATTATGAAATTACACACAGAAATGAAGAAATTGATAGGCGTTACACCCACGGTGGCGTTTGATGGGTGAGTTGTAGAGAGAGAGTGTGAAAAGCTTCACAAGTCGGTCGTCTCCCTGAAACAAACAAAAGATCAATTTATGGAGTTCACATTCAGTTCAAATCAAATTCAAAAACACTACTCTTTATAGAATTTGCTATCTATAAACTCTAATAAAACAAGATGTTTGGAGCCACATATCATTCTTTTAAACCACTAATTTGACACGTGACATATTCTTACCCTATCTATGTTTTTAGTTTTTTTATATATTAAATGCTTATCGTACTAGACATTTAATTTAAATATATTATCATACTTACTTACTTATTTAAATTACAATTTATGGCTTCCATTTAACCTTTTATATTATGTCATAAAAATTCCATTTAACCATATATTAATTCAACTTCTACGGTATTATTCCTCAAATTCCATTTAACCTTTTATATTATGTGTTAAGAATCTATAAATTTTCCTCTGTATTGCTTTCTAAATAAACTCCTTTAATTTAGTGGATTTTTATTTTATGAAATTTTTATTCACCAAGTTTGATTTGTTACTGTATAATTAATTGATCCAATTATAATATATTTATCAAATTATCAAAGTAATATTTAGGACTATATAGTATCTAACATTAGCCTGATGTGTATGTTGTACGCTTGGACCTTTTTAGGGGAAACTTGTTGCTTCCCTGATAAATGCTTGTTCATTTTATACTCCCTTTTGGTGATATTTTAATGTTTGTTGTATGATATGTGCTGTACCATATACCATACATCACATACCGTATGTTTGATTATATGTTGATTCGTTAGCGTTACTGCTTTTGCTATCGAGCCACTACCTATCTGGATAGAGGAAAGACTTGCCACCACCTACCCCTCCCAGACCCTGCTCTTGAGTGGGATATACTGGGTTTGTTGTTGTTTGTTTGTTTGTATAGTATTTAACATTAGTCTGATAAGTTATCTATCGTACATTAAATTACATTTAAACTTATTTTTGTCAACTTGCAATCACTACTATCTCTATATTTCTCTGGAAATTACAATGCTTTCTAATTAAAACTCCTTTAATTTAGTAGATTTTTATTTTATAGAAATTACAATGCTTTCTAATTACATTCCATAATTGTGTATTTCACAAAGACTATAAATTAATACTACAATCTTTGCAAAATTTATATTTGATTTACATTTCTAACTATCAAACAAGGTATGATGTTTTTAAATTTTATCAAATACAAAACTATGTTCATTTCATAATTGTTAACTTTATAATTATTTCTCACTTTTTCAAAATTTTGCAGTATAATGACATCCAGGAGAATCACACTGTTTGACGACCTAAGTGTTTTACAGGAAGAGTATACCATAAATGTTCAAATTATCAGGATTTGAACTAGACAACTATTCAAAGATCCAAGAAAAGTTTACTATTTTGAAATGATAATAATCGATGAAAATTTATTCCCACAATCTTACTCTTTCTACTTTTAATTTTTCATATTAAAAACAATTCACCATTTATATGTTTAAAAATTTCTCTTCATTTCATCTTATTCATGGGGTTCAAGATTGGAGGCTACTGTTGCTGTTATAGATCCAAACAATGATCCTGGCCGACAAAACGGTAAAAGAAGAAATAAAAGAATACTACGATTGTAGATATATTTCAGCTTGTGAGGCTTCATGAAGAATTTTCAATTTTGATGTACATTACCGTTATCCATCAGTTATGAGGTTGCCTTTCCAATTGGCAAACCAACAACAAATCATTTATGGTGTTGATGATGATATAAACAACGTACTAAGTAAACTGTATGTTGCCTCTATAATGTTTTTATCTTGGATGTTTTATTTATATTTATTTAATTATAATGATTATATTTATTTCATAACATATTTTTACCATTTCTTAAATTTATTGAATGTGAAACTAATTACTCACAATTTCTATGTATAAATTCCAGCTTTGTCTCTAATAAACAATCAAAAAAAATTTAACGTTGTATGAGATCGAAAAGTATTTACTACGGAGTAGTTCGACACTTAAGTCATTTACAAGTATGCCTTACCCGGACAATGATTGTTTGTCTTCTTCAAATAATCGTTTAATTAGCAAGGAGTTATTGTATGATGTAGCAGACGAGATGTTTGAATTTGAAAATCTTTGGAATTCTTTATCTGATGAATAACACTTAGTTTTTAGTGAAATCATGACTGCTGTTAAGTTAACAAAGGAGTTTTTTTACATGTATGGATATGATGAAACTGGTAAAACCTTTCTATGGAAGACATTGACCGCAATAATAAGGTCTAAAGGTGAGATTGTATTAAATGTAACATTCAGTGGAATAAGATCTTTGTTGCTTACTGGAGGTCGTACTCCACACTCACGTTTTATATTCCATTAAATGTAAACAAAGATTCTGTTTGTTACATAAAACCGAACATTGAAGTTGCTCATTTATTAAAGCAAACAAATTGATTATTTGGGATGAAACATCAATGACTCATAAGCATACATTTGAAGCACTGGATAGGACAATGAATGATGTATTAACTATAAATATTTCCGTACCTTTAGATATGCCATTTGGTGGTAAAGTATTGTTTTTTGTGGCGATTTTCAACAAATTTTACATGTGGTTCCAAATGGTAGTCGTCAAGAAATTGTTAATACATCATTAAACTCATCATATATTTTGAATAAATGCAAGTTACTTTAACAAAAAAATTTACGACTAAAAACTAAGGGACAAGGTGTTGACACTAAAGGAATTAAACAATTTGCTACATGACTTCTTGATATAGGAGAGGGTAATGTTGGTAGTTATAACGATGGTGATGCAACTATCACTATACCTCATGAACTCCTCGTCAACGAATCGATCGATCTTTTAGCAAGTATGATTCAATTTGTTTACCCATTTATGTTATAGAACTACAAAGATAAAGAGAACTTTCGTGAGAGAGCAATTTTTGCACCAGAAAATGAGGTCGTTTATGAAATTAACGATCATTTGCTTTCACTTTTCTCTGATGATGAGATAAATTATCTAATTCGGATAACATACGTCAAATGGAATATTTTAATATCCCGGGTTACAAGAAAATTTGCACTCTCCTTATTATCCGGATTGCCAAATCACAAGTTAGTATTGAAAGTTGGAGTTTCCGTTATGCTTCTATGTAGCATCGACCAACAAAATGGTCTTTGCAATGGTACTCGCCTACAAATTTCTATTTGAGAAACGGGTTATTAAAGTTGAGATAATATATGGAAGTAATATTGGATGTCAAACATTTATTGCAAGAATTAATCTCGTGCCATCCTAAATAATCCCTTTCAAATTCAAAAGAAGACAGTTTCCACTAACTGTTTATTTTGCAATGACGATTAACAAGAGTCAGGGATAATTATTGTTAAAAGTTGGGTTATATTTAAAAGAACCAGTTTTCACTCATGGATAGTTATAGGTGGCTTTGTCAAATGTGAAGATTACAGACGGTGTAAAATTACTCATTTTAGATCAAATTGGTAACATTACTAGCGAGGCACAAAACGTTATATACAAACAGATGTTTAGACATCCATGAGAAAATTTGAGTATGAATCTATTTTAATTCTATTTTCATACTTTGAATTTTCATAATGTTTATTATGTAATCAATGTTTAATGAAAGTCTGGTTGTTTAGATCACCCGTGTATCACACGGGCTCTAACCTAGTATATTTATATAAACTAAAAAATACTAAAGATTGTGTTTATTAGGCTGATGTACCCAAACCATTTTAAATTTGAATCATGTCTCCTGAAAATTCTCATTTGATCTTAATGATCCTTTGTCTGCGGGTTAACCGGTCGTTTGAGTTTTTTTTAATCACTCGTTTTGTAGATCATATTAAGTTTCATGACCCTGATTTTATAAATGTCGTTTAAGTTTTTATCTATTGGTTAAATGTTATGTCGAATCTCATGCCCCTATACCTTTTAACAGTGTTTGAGATGACATTTAAATAGACTTTTGGATGGCATATTAGATGAGGGTGATGTAGCTATAGTTACATCTTTTATAGTTTTATTTTCTCATAACGTTTTTATAGTTTAATTTCATTACTTATTTAAAATATAACGCGTAGTAGGCTTGCTAAATAAAGGAAAATGGTTCATGTTCAATTATGGATAAAAACAAGCCATAAAACAACTTCTAAGACAATA
The DNA here is from genome assembly GCA_024085815.1 of Flaveria linearis. Taxonomy (NCBI): domain Eukaryota; kingdom Viridiplantae; phylum Streptophyta; class Magnoliopsida; order Asterales; family Asteraceae; genus Flaveria; species Flaveria linearis. The sequence continues at coordinate 51,488,202 of CM044016.1, forward strand.
CAAAATTAAGAATGAACCTGTATTTAGTAGATTTTGTTTACTTAAGTTTTATGCTTTTATCTAAAGTTAATAGTGGTTTTAGATGCTCAAGTTGGATAAATTAGTTTTATTTGCTATGGATGATGTTCTGTTTGTTTTCATTCTAAACTTGTATTTGTTATTACCAACTGTGATGTGGGTTTTATAGACGTTTGTGCTTCGCATGGATCCAAGGTGAGAAAGGGGAGGTGAAGTACGAGTTTTTTCCCAAAAAGGTGTAAATGGTAAAAATTTTTACTAAAATGGTATAGTTAAAAAATATTTACCAAAATAGTGTTTATAAACTTTTTTGTTTCTCTCTCCTATACTCATTAAATATTCTACAAAACGTTATTAGTTAAATGTTTTCTAAGTCTTTTAAAGATGATTTCTAGAAATGTTTTTAAATATAATTTTTTTTAGCTTACCTTTTTTATTTCTTTTAAAATGATTTTAGAAAATGAATTTAAGATAGTGGTATTAAAAAAAGAAAAGTTATGAAGATGATTGCGAGATATTTCTAGATCGTGCAATAAAAATGAAACTCACATTGTTGTAAAACATTTTACATTGTTCTATAGTTCATATATTGTATCAATATTGTTATAATATGTTTTATAAAAACACCTTTTAAACTGTTTATACAAAAACAAATTATAAATTTTATTAGTTTTTAAATTCAAAATATGTTTTTCATATTGTTTAGAGAAGGTATTGTATAAAATTTTATATTTAATTAAATTCATAAGGAATTATAAAAATGGATGAGAGAATTATCTTATAAAAGAATCAATAAGAAAGTTAAATAGCTTGGCAAATCATATGTGCATTTTAACTAACTACTTAAATATTAGAATGATTTATATAAACTTAAGAACCTCTAAACAGTATGTTAAGAGTGTATAAAAAGTTGCAAAATGTTTAAGTAAATTATATGTTAGTTTACATTTTCATATATTATACTATTTGTACTCAATTTACGTTTTGATATATTAAATCGTCATTTTATGTCTTGACATATTAAATATCTATAGCTATGAATATCAAAAATCTTGCGTATAACAAGAAATACATATGAAATATTTTTTTAAAATGATATAAATAAAATGTATTATATTCAATTAAATGTGATTTTCATTTTTATTGGACGTGAAATATCTTATATTCATCTTCATAACTTCTCTTTTATGATACCACTATATTAAAATCGTTTTTCGAAATCATCTTAAAAGAATTAAAAAATTAAGCTAAAAAAAGTTCTATTTAAAAACATTTCTAATAATTATCTTTAGAAGACTTAGAAAAACATTTAATTATATAATAATGTTTTGTAGAATATTTAATGAGAAATAGGAGAGAGAAACAAAAAAATTCAAAAAAAAATACTATTTTGGTAAATATTTTCCTAACTACACCATTTTGGTAAATAATTTACCAATTACACCATTTTGGGAAAAAACTCGGTGAAGTACAATATGTTTTTATGTGAAGGAGTATGTAAGGACGGATGCCTAAAGATCATGAATGTAGGAAGAGGTGAAGATAGAGCAAAGGGGAGACGGAAGTTCATGCGAAGGTCGGCTTGTTATCAATGCCAAATAAAATAATAAAAGTAGATAACTTTATAAACACTAAACGCTCTAAATTGGTAAATTGGTTTGCCAAAGTTAAATACGAAATTCTATGTCCAAAAGGTTTATCATTGCTATTACACCAACAAAGGGTGACTTAATGACTGTTATTATCTTTTATGAATTTGTATTTGATTTTCAAACACTGAAGATATTTATTATCATTAATTTAATACATTGATATAAATCAAAAGGAAAATGTCTCACATTATTGAAAAGAAATAAAATTAGAAACAACACTTGCAATATTATATTAGTGAGTGACATGTTACCTTACATTTTAGACTATATTTTTTTCTCTCTAAGTGGTACAGCTTGATTTCATATATTATCATGGTTTAAACATATTATGTGAAATTTCCGCTTCTAATATTTCTTTTGATAAAATTTATGAATTTAAACATTACCAACATCATATATTATTATTAATGACACATTGTTTTACATGTAAGATTTGGTGGACGATTGCTTAACGCCATATCGATAAAATATAGATTGCAGTGTTTAACATATAAGTTTTGTGTTATTGTTGATAAGTTTTAGAAGTAAATCTTTTGGGTCAAAGGTTATTGATTTGAGGAGGTTTTGATTATAATAATATACTTGTGTTAAATATACCATTTCTTATCAATTTTTATTTGTCATACTCCCTTAAAGTTCTTAAATTAAACCATCAACCCCTTAAAGTCAACCGGAGGCGTTAAACAGGTCGATAAAACCTAAAGGCATTTGCTAAAGGGACGTCCTGTCAGGTGTTAAAGGGACGTCCTTTGACTTTTTTCACGGCCCGTGAAGGGCCTTACGGGCCGTATGGTTTTTCGAAAATTAATTTTCACATTTTTATAAGCTCACGGGCTGTGAAACACATCACGGCCCGTAAGCGTCCATACCCACGGCCCGTGAACAAGTTTAATAACGGCCCGTTAGTTCTCTCACGGGCCGTAGTAGTCCTTTTGAGAATTTCTTTTCCTTGATTTGCGTGCATTTTTAAATTTTATAATTATGTGACGTGACGTATTATTCCTTGATTCGATTTAAGATTCTATATAAAACGTTATATATATATATTACTTGTTATATACGGTTAGTGAGAAACGAAACAGTTAAATTGTTTTCTCGTAGAGGTAATAGAAGACGTCAAAATGAGTCCTCTTCAAACTCACGAGATATTGTGGAAAGTATTCCTAATCCAATAGATAACCATAATTGGCAGAACGGGAGGAACTGGTCTCAAAATGTTATTTACTTTATACGTAACGGTGATTCCCAAACATGTAGGGTGTATTACATGGGTAATTCCGATATTCAGTTACAATTTTGGTGTGAATTACTCGGAAACGTGTCTTTAGGTACAGAGGTATGATTTAAAGTTTTTTTTGTATATTTTATTTTATTTTAAAATTCTAACAATTAAAAAAATAGTTATTTTATAGCATGTTCGGGCGTGGACAAATAGACTCACAATATGGAGATACGAAAAAATACGTAGAACAGAAGAGTTGTCGGGTAGTGATCGTTGGACGATTCTCCCATTTGAGTGGTTTAACTTAATATACTCGGGGTCCGTTAATGGTAACGAATATGGCGACGGGAGTGACTGTCTATATCCCGCGTTATGGGAAGTTGATACGGTAATACTGTTTTCATGTTTTACAATAAAAATCATGAATTTATAACCTTGAATTAAATTGTTTTGTAGGTTTACGTACCAATGACTGATGACGAAGAAAATTGGTATCTTTTTAAGATTTCTATGGACTCACTACAAGTTCGTATATATTCTCCATACGAATGCCGACCAAATACGTGTGATGATTCATGGTGCATTCATCGTAATGCCCGAACGATTTTCGTACAATTCGAATCGTACTTTTTACATTTTCTGTCACGTATACAATATTGACAGCACTCCGGACAAGAAGAAATTGAAGAACTGGTCGTATTCGGTGAAACCGTTTGGCCTCCTAACGCCGGTCATATTGGTCGAGATTCGGGAGTTGTAATTTGTATGTTATTGCGTAGGTTGGTTCAAAATAGATCTTTAGAGTGGCAAGAGGTTAACTTCCAGGATGCTTGCTTTAGATTCCGAAGATTTATGGCAGACGAACTGTATTCTAGATGTATAATGTAGAACAGTAATTAAATATTTTATTAAAACATAAACGTTTATTAGTATACTTTATTAAAAACAATAAAGCGTTATTATCACACAATAATAAAACACATAATTTTTAATCTTCTTGATCTTTATAAAAGATCCAAGCCGCAAAATGGTTAAAAGAAATTTCAAAATGCTCCTGATATCTTTCTTGAGTTGTTGTCATAATATCCGTATCATTCCATAACGTATTTCTTCTCAAGTCAAACCACTTGTTGCTAAGTTCACGAGTGGTGCGATATTATTCACGTTCGAGAATTTGATGAAAACGAGTTGAAACCCGGTTCCAAAATATTGAATTTGATGGATAGTCCCTGAATTTTCGATACAAGATCTTACTAAAGTCACCTCCTCTTCATCTGTCCATGGATTTTGATCCGGTGAATGCGACGAGGAACTTGATGTAAAACTTGTAGCAATCATGGTTTGGTTATTGAGTAAATTTGTGTGAATTGATTGTGTGAAGTGGTTGAATTTATAGACTTTGAAAATAATGAAACGGCCATTGAGGGACGTTACGGGCCGTTTGTGGGTTACCAAACGGGCCGTGAAGTCTCAACGGTTGTTTTTTAAAAATTACCCGGCCTCACGGGCCGTGAGGACACTCACGGCCCGTTTTGGTAATCTGTAACGGGCCGTGAGGTCCTTCACGACCGTGAAGCCGTATTATATATACGACCTCACGGCCCATTTCTTCATTACGCCCCCTAAACACACATCCGATTCACTCTATCACGAGCTCCGGATTTTCATCACTTTCATACCGCCGACTCCTTACTACGGTACGTATTCAAATTCGTATTTTATTTTTGTATATTTATCGTTTAAATATGTTAAAATTTAATTTAAAAACGAAAATATTCTGAAAAATTTTGGGGGTTACGGGCCGTGAGCTGCAGTCACGGGCCGTAACCTTGTGAATTTTCAAAGGGTCACGGGTCGTGACTGCTATTCACGGGCCGTAACCCTTTGAACATTCAGAGGGTCACGGGCCGTGAATGCTCTTCACAGGCCGTAACCCTTTTTTGTGTTCTTGTGATTTTCTAATTTTTTTTTGCAGATTATGCCGTCGCGCAAACGTTCATGTCCAGAGACCGAGCCTGAGGGTCAGGGTGATTGTTTAATTTACCTGTTTGAAAGTAATTGTTTAATTTACAAGCACACGGAAGACCACAGCTGGTAAAAAGATGGCAGCCACATGATTCTTTGGATATAATTAGATGATTTATCCTGTTAATCTCACCAACTAACATATCCAAAGCCGCAATAGAAACGTTACCTCGTAGCAATTTAAGCACTTTATGATTATGCTGCACCATAAGCATGATTTTGCTTTTGGTAAAACTTTCTTTTATAGCAATTTCCTGGGTAACTAAGATATTATTAATAAAAGGAATAAATCTATCCAGGGTGCTATTGGTTGCTTTCAGGTAACTTTTCAACAACGAATGTTGGCTCTCAACTCGGTTCGTTGTGTGCTGACCGAAGTTATAACTTTTGTTTATCCACGCCGACACAAATCTCTTTTTGTAGGGGTCCAACCAGTTATTTTTGAGGTACATCAGCACTCCTATTTAAAAAAAATATACTTATTTTTATGTAAATAGACATATACTTTTAAGAATAACACTAGAAAACTTACTTGAATGTTTGGACACCAATCTGCGATAAAGCCGTCGTAATTATAAGCGTATATGTCCGTCATTGCAGAGTTAATAAGTACCGACCACAGATGCTCAAAAGCACCCCACTCTTCATTTGAAAAACTCGCCTTGCAATGTTTAGCAATATTTTCCGAAATATGCCATCTGCAAAGTAATCGAACAACACTCGGAAAAACTTCTTCTGACGCTTTCGTCAGAGCGAGGTCTCGGTCGGTTAGTATAACACGGGGCTCCATACACTTTTCTTCCAGCGTTGCTTTTAGTTGCTCTAACACCCATCTGAAGTTGGCTTCACGCTCATAATCAATGAATGCGTGAGCAACAGAAAAAGATTTCAGGGTGGATGTCACACCAACCATTTGAACAAATGACATTTTATACAAGTTAGTTTTGTATGTTGTATCAATCATCAACACGTGTGGGTACGCACGCCATAATGTGTGAGATGTGGGATGTATAAAAAAACCCCGTCGACGGTATTTGTCGGTTCATCTATGTGAGGGGTGTAAATATATTGATGTTGTTGTAGTATAGAAAAAAAACCTGCATTGGGGTTTCACCAATTCTGGTGGACTTTTTAATTTTTGCCCGAGCGTTATATATGGTTCGTAACACAGACACGTTATTAGGATTTTGTTCCCTCAACGTGCCTAGAATGTTTCGAGGGTCAATATTTTGCTCGGTCAGATTCTTTACAGTAGAAAGCTCATTTTCGGTGAGCCTCATTGTGTATGCATGTCCTTCCAGGTGTTCAGCAGGTTTATGGTTATGAGTATCATCCACAACAACTATAATCCACCCATCTCTCTTCATCTCGTACTTACCCTACAATTTAAATTGACAGTTTGTTTTTTTGGTGTCACTTTTTCTTAGAGCGGATGCTCCCTTATATACACCACTCCTATCACATTTCAACCAAATTTTAACCACCACACCATTCGAATTTCTTTTTGAACGTTTGGTGACAATAACAAACCCATTTTCTCGCCTCACGTTACTTGCCCAATCAACTAATTCTTCACGAGATGAGAAAACCTAATTAATTTAATATTTTAGTTAGTTATTACTAAATGAAAGTAAAATGAAAGTAAAATTAAATATGATATATCTTATAACCTGATTCGTGTCGTATAAACCTCTTTTACCGGAACCAGAACCGTCATTATCACCGCTGCTATCGCCACCGTTATCACCCCCGTCATCGCCGCCGTCATTCCCACCGTAATTGGACGCGAACTGTCCTAAATAAATTGAAGCACCCTCATCGTAATAACCGTAACCCTCCTCAGGGTAATAGTTAGATTTCGAACCGAATAAATAGTTGCTATCCCAAAAAGACATCGTAACGTTAAATATTAACGTTTATATAGTAGTTGAAATGGAATATTGCGTTTATATAGTAGTTGAAATGAAATGAATTTATATCGTAGAAATTTGAATTATGAAATGAATTTATAAACTAACGTTTATATAGTAGTTGAAATTGAATATTGCATCCCGTCACATAATTACCACGAATATCGAGGAATATTACGTCATATCAAATAATGTAATAAATACAAAATTACACGACTATCGAGGAATATTACGTCATATCAAATAACGTAATAAATACAAAATTACACGAAAAACGAGGAATAATATATCTCGTCAAATTATTAAAGGTGAAAACAGGACCCGTAAAGCAGTTCATGGCCCGTAAGTGTAATGCCAAACGGGCCGTGAAACGCTTCACGGGCCGTGAAAAAATATGACCGTGAACACCTTCACGGGCCGTTACGTTTTTGAATGACTGATTTGACTACCCGACAGTCAATACGGCCCGTGAAGGGGCTTACGACCCGTAAGTAGGACGTCCGAATATCCTACAGGGCGTCTCTTTAGTAGGCCCCAACCTAAAATACTTTATACGAAATTAAAAATACTAATTAGAGAAATATTTTATTCTATTTTATTGTTGGAACCCAACCAAAAAAATAATATGCAAGTTAGAGAAGGTGCTTTTGAAACAGATTGATTTCATATGAAGTTTTCATTTGTTTTTAATTTTTTTCCCTTTGCTTTTTAAAAATTATTTATTATTTATTAATTTTTTAAATATTGAAACTTTTTCTAAACTTTCTTAGAAATAGTGATTTTTAATGGAGAAAACATGATAATTTTTTCATTTTAAATATTATAGACTAGGTTACAATATCGTGTAATACACGGGTTAAATAAATTTACCGTTACATATTTTATAATATAAAAAGTTATGTATTAAATATTATGTATTATACGGATTGAATAAAGACATATATTATACATTTGAAAATTTAAAGTTAACATATTTGAAATTTTAATTATAAATAGTTATCTCCCTACTATAATAAAATAGCATCTAGGAGGGACACATGTCAACATCATATTTCTCCTCACCAATTTTTTTCCGCTTCTCTCTCCTATTATAATCACATTATATAATTACTAATAATATTATTTAATTTTTTTAGATTAAAATAGTCTTAATAAATTAAGAAAGAGATTTTCTTAGTAATGTTATTCAATCCGTGTAATATACGAGTTACTAAAGCTAGTTAATTAATAAATAGTTATTATAGTATTTATAATTAAGAGGGGAGAGAAGCGGGAAAACCAATTATTAAATGACTTAAAATGATGACAAATGTCCGAATTTATTTTTATTTATTACTATAGAGATGTGTGACAGATAAGAATATGAGATGCATCTTGCATAACCTATGAAGCCACGGGAAAGACATCTTTTGGCATATCACCGGTTCAACTATCACCTTGGAGTGGATGAGACAAGTGGAACCATGACGTCCTCCTATAAGGGAAATCCAATTACATAGCGTCACAAAATTTTTCGATTATGTAAACTATCATTGAATGAAAACCCAACTCTTTTGTGTTGTAAATGTGCTTCATTTTCCAAACGTGAAACTTGGATGCATTTTAATACTCGTAGGTGTATATCTGTTGCAATGGTTATTAGCGTCGCTATTGAGTTTGTAGTACAATATTTAATAATCTATACCATTAAGGAATCGTTTTTTTCTAATTACATGTCACTGACAAAATGGATTCGTGAATGTGTTACGGTGTACACACGGATCTTATGGAGTCATTTTAAGTATTTGAAAAATCTCTCTGCAAAACACTCTCTCTCTCTCTGCAAAACTCTCCAACGTTCAAATCTCCGACCACCACCCCCCCCCACCGGCGACCGCCCCCCCCCCCCCCCCGAAGACCTATCCTCACCGGCGACCTCCGCCGGCCAAACCCGAGAGAAGCTCCTTCGAGAGCACTGCTTCTCGATCGACCTCTACTACTCGAGAGAAGCACCGGCCAAACCCGAAAGAAGCACCGGCTTCTCGACCTCTGCTTCCCGATCGACCGCTGCTTCTCGCTCTGAGGTTCACGATCGACCACTGCTTCTCGATCTGCCTCTCGATCGACCACTGCTGCTCGATCGACCTATACTACTCGATCGACCACTGCTTCTCTATCCTCACCGGCGACCTCCGCACGCTGCTTCTCGATCTGAGGTTTACGCAGCCGAGAGCATCTCTCGACCTCTGCTTCTCGATCGACCACGCTCGAGCACCTCTCTCGACCCCGATCGACCTCTGCTAAAGGTTGCCAAATCTAGGGCAAATCTGAAGAACCGTACATCTGGTGAGATTGTTCCATCTCTCTTTTTTAGTTTCTAGTTTAGGCTGATATTGGCTGGGTTAGGAGTACCAGCAGGTTTAGTTGATTACTGGTGCATCATTTGTGTATCATTTGTGTGACCTGTTTTCTGTTTTATGTTGCTCTGTACGGGTTACTGGCTTACTGGTGCATTATTTGTGTGATTTTAATCCTTGACTCTTCTTGAGTCTGATGTAATTCTTGTCTATTTTTCTGCTGACCGTTTAGTGCTGTGGTTTGTGCCTAATTGATTAGTGGTTATAATTTGTTGATTAGTTGTATAACTGTTAGTGTTTTGATATTAACTGCTAAGTAAAGTGTATATTGTTCTGATTGTTCTGATTGTGTCATTTGGACTGATTGTTCTGATTGTTAGGTTATATCTCTGCTACTAGTCTGATTGTTAGTTTATATCCCTGCCTCTAGTCTAATTGTTAGTTCATATTCTCTGCTCCTGATTTTAAATAGCTACTTGTTCTGATTTTAAATAGTTTAGATTGGACTGATTGGCTGGGTTAGGGGTACCAGCACTCTGCTTTTAAATAGGGATTTGATTGTGCCAGTCACATTGTCTTGTGATTTGATATATTTCTGTTGCTGGTTGTAGTTGTGTTTGACTGCTTCTGTTTATGCTTTATTAGTGTGGCATCCTCTTTTTAAGGTGTTTCTTGTCACGTTGGGTGAGTGAGGTATAATAGATAACAGGAGACATTATGTTGTCCCGAGATCATGTACGGTGACGAGAGATGCAACTACAGGGAATAAGGGTTATAAATTACGAGTGGCATCGTGGAATGTAGGAACACTTACTGGTAAGTTATTAGAGATAATAGATGTGTTAAGGAGTCGTAAGGTTCAGATAGCGTGCCTCCAGGAGACTAGATGGCGAGGTGGGAGGACAAAGGAGTGTAATGGGTATAAACTATGGTACTCAGGGTCAGATGGAACAAAAAATGGAGTAGGTTTTTTAGTAGCTAAAGAACTTCAGGATAATGTAGTGGAGGTTAGAAGAATCGATGATAGACTGATGTTGTTAAGGATAGTAATAGGAGACGAGGTAGTGGCTGTAGTTAGTGCGTATGCACCGCAAGTTGGACTAGGGGATACGGAAAGAAAGAAGTTCTGGGAGAGTTTAGATCACGTTATGGGAGACATACCCCGAGAAGAAAAAATATTCATAGGAGGAGATTTTAATGGGCATATCGGTAAGGACAACGATCATTTCCCGTTGGTGCATGGAGGCTTTGGGTATGGTCTGAGGAATGACGTCGGTAGGGAGCTGCTTGACTTTGCATTAGCGCATGAACTAAGCATCATAAATTCGTTTTTCAAGAAAAGAGAATCGCATCTAATTACGTTTAGCAGCGGCGGGAGACACACACAGATAGATTATTTGCTGATGAGGAGAGAAGATCGTAGCTCGTGGAAGGACTGCAAGACAATACCGGGACAGACAGTAGTCACTCAACATCACATGTTGGTGGCAGATATACGACTGAAGAGAGCAAGTGTCCAACCAACTAAGAGAAGTAGACCTACGATCAGATGGGGACAACTCAAAGACGAAAAGATTACCATCTTTAGAGATAAAATCATACCAATGAACCCGAGTGAGCCACAGGTAGACGCAAACCAAAAGTGGGAGGCTATGGCAACTAGAGTCATTCAAGCAGCTAAAGAAACGCTTGGGACTACAACAAATAGGAAAATCGGTCACAAGGAATCCTGGTGGTGGAACGAAGATGTACAGGAGAAGATAAGAATTAAACAACAAAGTTTTAGAGAGCTTTTACGCTGTAATAATGAGGAAGAACGAACAGAGCTAAAAGATAAATACAAAGAGGCAAAACGAGAGGCGAAAAAGTCTGTGTCAGAGGCAAAGAACACAGCATACGAGAGGATGTATAAGCGATTAGAGACGAAAGAGGGTGAACATGACATGTTTAAGATTGCCAAGGCAAGGGAACGTAGTAGACAGGACTTGAGATCGGTGAAGTTTATAAAGGACGCGGATGGAAAGGTCTTGGTGAGGGAGAAAGACATCAAGGGGAGATGGAACACTTACTTCGATAACCTTTTCAACATAATGAACCGTAATCAACAAACGGAGATCGATGAAACAACTCAAACGACGCAACAAAACAAGTGTTATTGTAGAAGCATCACAGTCGATGAAGTTAAGAGAGCTTTGAAGAAAATGGGAAGGGCTAAGGCGGTGGGGCCAGACAACATCCCGATTGAAGTGTGGAAGTGCCTGGGAGATGAGGGCCTACAATGGCTAACGGACTTATTCAACACTATCTTTAAGACAGGAAAGATGCCAGAGCAGTGGAGAAGCAGTGTCATAGTCCCCATATATAAAAAAAAAGGAGATGTCCAATGTTGCGCAAATTACAGGGGAATAAAGCTATTGAGTCACACGATGAAGCTATGGGAAAGAATTGTTGACACGAGAATTAGACGAGAAACTCAGATAGCGGTAAACCAATTTGGATTTATGCCAGGCCGCTCTACAACAGAAGCTATACATGTCATAAGGAGGATAATGGAGAAATATAGAGAAAAGAAAAGAGACCTGCATATGGTATTCATTGACCTAGAAAAAGCATATGACAGTGTGCCGCGGAAACTCATCTGGGAAAGTCTACAACTTAGAAAGGTACCAGAAAGGTATATCAAAATAATACAGGATATGTATGACGGGGCAAAAACATGTGTACGAGCACCTGTCGGAGACACAGACTACTTCCCGGTGGAAGTAGGACTCCACCAAGGATCGGCATTGAGCCCATTCCTCTTCACAGTGGTGCTGGACGAGATGACCAAGTCTATACAACAGCCAGTCCCATGGTGTATGCTGTTTGCGGATGATATTGTCTTAATATCAGAATCTAGGACGGTGCTTAACGAGAGATTAGAAAAGTGGAGAGCAGCAATAGAACGCAGGGGCTTAAGGATAAGTCGCTCTAAGACAGAATACATGCATTGTAACTTTAGTGGTGAGGCCGAAGAGGACACCCAAATCAGTATCCAAGGCATGGCGGTCCCCCGGACGTCTAGGTTCAAATACCTTGGCTCGTACGTACAGGAAGATGGAGAGATACACAATGATGTAGCACACCGTATACAATCAGGATGGTGCAAGTGGAGAGCAGCATCAGGGATTTTGTGTGATAAAAGGTTCCCGGCAAAACTAAAGGGAAAATTCTACAGAGTGGCAGTACGTCCAGCTATGTTATACGGCACAGACTGTTGGGCCATAAAGAAATCGCAAGAGAGACAAATAGAGGTCGCAGAAATGCGAATGCTGAGGTGGATGTGTGGACACACAAGATTGGATCGGATAAGAAACGACGTCTTTCGTCAGAGGCTAGAGGTGGCGTGTATCACAGAAAAAATAAGAGAGGGAAGATTAAGATGGTTTGGGCACGTGAAGAGGAGAACGATGGCAGCACCAGTCCGAGCAGTAGAGAACATCAGCCTAGAGGGTAGGAGGAGCAGAGGTAGACCTAGGTTGACTTGGGACGAGGTTATTAGGAGAGATATGATGGACTTGCATCTCTCTGAGAACATGATCGAGGATAGAAGTGAGTGGAGGCGTAGAATTAAAATTAAGGATTTTTAGTGGGTTTTGTGGGTGGGAAGGGTATACGGTGACATATGGCCGTACCCCACACGTTAGGTGTAGTTTTCCTCATCTATCCTTTTTGGGTGTTTCATGCGCATTATCTAATTCTTCTTGTGATATATATCATTGTGTTATATGCTTCGTATTATGATGGTTATTGCCTTTGTTATGCTTTGTTATATGCTTTGTATATGCGTTGTATTATGATTGTTATTGTTATTGCCTGTTATATGCTTTGTATATGCGTTGTACTATGATTGTTATTGTTAACGAGTCAGGGGTCTCTTCGGAAGCGGTCTCTCTATCTTTCTAGATAGAGGAAAGACTTGCCACCATATACCCCTCCCAGACCCTGCTCTTCAGCGGGAGACACTGGGTATGTTTGTTTGTTTGTTTTGTTTAACTAATCTTGCTATAAACACCAATAAGAGATCTAAGCTGGGGATCACATGTAAGATTCTTAAACATGACACCAAAGATTCAGTCCAACATCTAAATTTTATAATGTTTCTCGCTAATATGTACTTTTTAATTCAAAATGACAAGTTATCAACTTAGATTTATGAAGATTATAAAAGAAAAATATAAACAGATATATAAATTTGGGTCATAAAAAAACATTACCCTTTTGAAAAGGAGGATTTGAAAGAAAGAAAATGTATTAATTTTTTTGTGTGTATTTTCTCTCTCCTAAAAGGTTTTATATAAAAGTTCAGTCTTATAACATATAATAAAAACTTAGTAAATTAAATTATATTTGTATCCCTAAATTTACAAAAGATTGAACTTTCAGTCTTTATTTAAAACTTTCACTCCAAAATCTATTGACAATTAGACTATTAATTTTATCAGTTAACACGAAAAAAAGTATAATAATCATTGAATAAAACCAATAGTGATATAATAACCGTATTTTGACAAAAAATGCATAGTTTTTAATAGTCATGGATTCAATGGCATAATTAGTTTCACAATTAAGACATTCATTAAAGTATTTAGAAATATCAAATCCATCATAAATGTTGTATTAGAATGAAAGAAATGTACAAAAACATAATTATTTTCGCATAATTTGTTATTACATATAGAGTTTAGAACCATCAAAATTTTAAATAGTTACCATTTTGTGAACCAACACAACAAGTGATATTTTCTTAACCATTAAACATTTTAAACCTCATACATTTTTTTGTAATCTTAATAATTTTTACTATTATTATAATTAATTTTTAAGTAATATACTGTAAATATTATCGTCGACCAAGATCATCATCAAATCCTACAACACCTTCACCATTGCTCACCTTCGAAGTCAAATTAACCACCTCTGATGACACCCATACGTCAAACTCCAACCATCCCCATGTTTAATGAGTTTCATTCGTCTATCAGACTATCACAAAATCAAAACACCCTCCAAACACATTTTCTATCACAAAAACATCATTTGTATGAATCGAACCGGTCAGGCCGGTTCGGTGCTTAAAACCGTTTTGATATTGAACCGGGGGTTGGACCAGTCGAACCGGAACCCGCACCGGTTGAACCGGGGGCCGCGGGTCGAACCGGATGAACAGGGGGTCGAACCTGTTCATATATATTTTAAATTTTTTCGTATTTTTTACATATATATTTATAAAATAATTATAATTTTATATGATTCTTATATCCGGACTGACCGGTTGAACCTATCCGATCAGTGAACCAGTAAGATGTCCAGTTCACTGTCCAATTCGATTCTGAAAACACGACCATAAGTTCTTGTCATCACCATCTCGGGCGTCTTCCTTCTCTCTACCACGAAACCAATCAAGTTTTCTCATATTAATACAATAACAAATAAAGTTATAGAGTTAATTTCTATTTTGCTCCTTAAGTTTTGATAAAAGTAACTATTTTCCTTCAAAAAATTAAAAACACCAATTTACCTCTAAAAGTTTCATAAATTGTTTCGATTTCAGTTCAAAAGTTTCATAAATTTTTTCGATTTCAGTTCAAAAGCTTCATAAGTTTGGATTTAAATTGAAACAATTAATGAAATTTTTGGAGTGAAATTTAAATAAGTTAGAAAACCTTTAGAGGTAAATTGATATTTATAATCTTTTGAATGAAAATGGTTATTATTATCAAAACTCAGGAAGGAAAATTAAAATTAACTTAGAGTTATGATATTTAAATAAGTAATATGAAAATATCAACAACATGTTAATTAAAACTAAAATAATAATTTGAATTCTATTTTAAAAGTCCACGAGGTTGCTTATATGACGACAAATACGTCTACCTCACAAGGTAATTAATCTAATTAATAAATGCGAACCAATTTATAAGTTTACTAAGCTATTGAAAATAACGATATCATTCTAACATACTGATGATCATATGCTAAGGTTGGAATGTGCATTTGAGGTTGGCAAGTTTAATTTTAAAAATGATGTTCACGACTAATTATATTTTCGGATTTGAAAATGACTAATAAAAAAATATGTTAATTTCTCAGCGATTTAACGTTGAATCGTAACAAATTTTGAAATGTAGTTTTTCAAACATGTTTCCACCGAAGAAAACTCCAATAAGACGTCGGGTTAGACATGTCGTAAATAAACTGTCGTTGAAAAGCATATTATAAATTTGTGTTGCATGACTGGTAAAAAGAGGGTATATGTGTGGTCCAAGTGAAAACAACGACATAGTTTGGTCTCGTTGTAATGTTGTATGTCGGTCTCGAGATGATACTGGCATAAGAATCAGATAAGTAGAACGTAAAAACGCTCACTAAAATAATAGTAAACGTTAATAGTAACAATAATATTGGTTGAGCCAACTATAGTTATGATTTTAGGGGAAATAAAGTTATGATCGAGTTATTGATGCAAATTTGCAATCGAAGGTGGTAAGCTTTTCGGCAGGATAACATCCTTTTTTAGTTGTATTGAATAAATTAACATATTGATTAAATTAATTTACTGGATAAAGTTATCTATAAATTTAACCAAAATATACAAAAAAATATAATGAATAAATAAGCATGTCGTAGATTCGTACCAGAAAAGAAACCTACAAATAATAAATCAAATATTAAGTTTAAGTGGTAATAAAAATAAAATATGCACTCACGCGTTGCAACGGGAATTCCCCATGTGTAAATGAAATGCGGAACAATTGAATTTTAAATGAAACCTATATACAATGTAGATAAAAACTAAGAGGGCCCAAAAAAAATATTTTTTTCGTAATGACATAATAACCTAAACAAAAACATTTAAAAGTAGAAGGGATAAATATTATAAAAAAAGAAAAAAAAAAGAAAAAGATAAAATTAGCTAATAACCGGTCGGGAGGGGATGATGGGACTCAAACCCATGTCTCTTGGGGGTGAAGCTTGCTGCTTACTAACTGATTATACATGATTTTATTAACTACTATGATACAACACAAATATTTTCGATAGCTAAATTAAAAAGGATAATTTATTTACATAATATCTTGGGTTAAACTACATTTATGATATTTACTTGTCGAAATATTATACTATTTGTTATTTGAAAAAGGAGGATTGCAACTCGCAAGTGGATATTTTAAATTGTTATCATTTAAAAAAACTAGCAATTGAACCCGCGCGTTACCGTGAGATTTAATTTCTCATAAAGTCATAAAAATGATATTAACACCATAGTAGGAGGGCCTGCGCGTTGCGGCAAGCCGTAGTAGTTGACATTTGTTCAACAGATTTGTTGCATTTGTCAGGAGGGCAATTGTGATTTAATCGTTTGTAATTAACAATTCTTGTTTCGTTTGATTCTAACTATCTACAAAAATTATTTTAGTTGACACAATTATTATTTAATACCTTCTGAATGCAATGTAAAATTAGAAGACTTAATTGAGAATTCTTTAAAGTACATTGTAAATGCAATGTAAAATTAAAAGACTTAGTTGAAAATTATTTTAAACACATTTTAAATGCAATGTAAAATCACAAGACTTAATTGAAAACTAAAAGAAGTCAGAATGAAAAATTATAAGGAGTTATTTGCAAGATTTTGTGATAAGACCAAGATGCTCCCACCAGCCACCATTCATGTTCTCGTTCTTCATCATCTATCTCTATTTTTTTATTCTTTTTTTTTTTTGTCTTTAAAAGTTTAGTGGTTAAATTTAGAAATCCTAAAAAGAGTATGTAGTTATCGACCTCATGTTTCACGGGCATTATAGCATGGTTTTTTAGTTACAGGCGCACACAAAGTTTAAATAGTATTGAATGATGAATTTAGTACACTTGTAAGGCCCACCTTTCTCTGGGGGACCTCACAGTTGGTCATTAACAGCAAAACATCGATTTAAAGCAATTCTTTTACTCATATATGTATAAATATATATTGCAGCGGAAAATACTGTAACTTCAACTCATTACAAATAAAACATAAACATTGTCTCTAATCTTCGAAACTATTTAAAAGTCCTTTTAAAACAATTCTCCATCAGAGATGCCAGTCTTCTAGTACCAAGAAGCTTCAGTCCCATGCCTCTATTCCGTAGCTCTAACTCTTACCTGTCAACTGATATGCATACAAAGTCAGCTTCGCTGAGTGAATTCTAGGTTTTCTTTGTAAATACTATTGTAAAGGTATTAGTTTTATCAGTTGAAAATAGTTCTCGTCTATCAAGCATCAATACATACAGGCTATCACTTTATCGATACTTTATCATTTCTTTTCATTTCTCGTTATTTATTACTCTTCTTTATCCGTCAATTCTCTGTCACAATCGGTGCCTAGGCTCGCCTAGGACTTTACCGACACGCCAATTAAGGGCTTACAGTCGTACTCGATCGGACCATTATTGTCATGCCAATTCAGGGCTTACAGACCTGCCTGTTCGAGCATTACTTTATCCGGGTGAGGGCACAACAAATGCAACCCTACTTTAGCCATTGCTTGCAAGTCTTTACTTTATCCCTTGCCTGCAGGACTTTACTTGCAAGACTTTACTTTATCCAGGTACACGTTATGGGCCACATAACCTTTCTTTACATTTCACTTTCTTATTTAAGTTATATATATATAATATAACATAACATATCTCGAAGGCAATCCATCACTACAAGGTTATATCTCAATAAGGAAAAACACGTTATCAATTCGTTAGAAAATCCCGTTTCCCATATAAGATAGTAAGTAAAACTTTACTCTAAAAGAACTGGTCATAAAAAGTATATATATTAGTATGCATACCACCTCAAAACATTTAAAGCATGTATAAAATAGGAGATCTAGAACTCACATGAACTCGTCCAAGTAGCTTAAATTCTAAGTCACTTAGGCTATAGCCTGAATACTCTAGCTGCACGAAAGTTAACATGCAAAAACGTCATTTTCTTCATAGTTTCGCCCATAGTTTCGCTACAGCGAAACTATAGTTTCGCCTGCAGTTTCGCTGGGCAGCACTTCTGCTAGTTTCGCTAGACAGATTCGCTGCCTTGAGCGCCCAACTTTCGTTGAAATTTCCTAGTTTCGCAATATCTATAGGTCAGTCTGGGTCATAGCGAGATTACCAGCGAAACTGTAGTTTCGCCCGAGCGAAACTGTAGTCTCGCTGAATTTTCTCCTAGTCTCGCTGAATGAGTGCACAGTTTCACTGGATTAACTCACAGTTTCGCTGGATCGGGGCCCAGTTTCGCTGGATGAATAAAAACTAAGAACCAACCCGCTTTTAACCCAAAATCTTAACTTTTTACGTCCAAATCCTTGGTTTACCTTCCATGAAACCAAATCTAAGCTTTTTACACGTTTTCATACGTAAAAATTCGACCTTTATGTATTTCTTTGAACTTTTCAAAACCCCAAAACCCTAGAATCCGGGTTTGATCTACAGAAGGTCTTAGAGGTCGATTCTTACCTTGTTTTGTTGCTATTTCCTTGGGTTTTGATGCTCCAAACACCCAGCTCTTCAATCCTTCAATCAAGCTCAAATCTTGAGTTCTTCCCACTTTCTCTCTCTACTTTCTCTCATTACGAAATTTTGTTGGCTAGGGTTGAAGTGAGGAGATGGATCTGATCATGCATGTTTAAGGGCTGATTAGGGCCCTTAAACCCATCAAGTCTAGCCCATTAAGACTAGTTTTATCCATAGCCCACTAGTCTACCCCTTTATTTCTTAAATTAACCCTTAAAAGCCCATTATTATTAAATGGCTCGTTTCGCGAAATTTCGGGGCATTACAACACTTTACACAAAAACATATGTAAAAAAATATAAGTAAAACTCACGTGTTGCTACATGATTTTCTGAATAAAATTTTAAATAAATAAAAAATATATTATTTTTAAATGAAAAAAGGAATTGAGATAAATAGAATCATAAAAAAATCCCACTTGCTCCTTGTTTAGGTCATTCTATACTTTTTTTTTGTATATTAAAAAATATAAATTAAAAATCCTACCATCTCTCTATCTCTAAAAACACCATCCACATTAAAAACACAAACAAATAAAAAATAAAAACGGTAGAGCCACAATAGTATACTTCTTAAAATAGAAGGAAAATAAAAACTAACTTCATATTTTTTATAATAAACAATTAATTCTAACATCACACTATACAATATTTAAAGTAAAGATGTTAACTAAAAAGATTAAAAAAGAAAAGTAAATACAAACAGAACCTGTTTGAATGTCTTTTGCTATACAGATATTAAACTGTTTAGAAACATAGCATAAGAAAAAACATATTATAGTACAATTCACAATAAACGTAATACCACCCTAGTTACTTTTGGTTAATGAATATATTAAATGTTATATTTGTAACCTTCTTTCTTCATCATGTTACCAAATCAAACCCTACCACCGCCTCCATCATCACCACCGTGACCCTGCAGCAACACCAAATCACTAACATTATCATGCCATTTTTGCCACACCATCTACATCTGTATCATCATCATACCATCCCACCACCGAATAACGCCTCCTACAGTCCTATATCAACATTCAGCAGGCTCACCACCACATACGACCAACGTCACTACTGCAAGCACCATCGCCACGACCCGGTCCGGTGGGTGTCGATGGTGGCGGAATGGAGAAGAACTGAAGACATCAGAGATGTGGTCGATGGAGTAGTCCATTGAGAAGACGCCGCCGGTGGGAGTCAACGGAGAAGGTCGAAGCAAACATCGGTGGTGGTGGTGGTGGTGCTGTTGGAAACCACAATTGTCACTGCCGGAAGGCGGGCCAATAATACTTCATCAAGCTCTCTCTTTGTAACAATCTGTCACATATTGTTTGCAAAAAAGAATGTTTATTTGTAATATATGGAAGGGGCTATTTTGCATATAATTAAACTTTGATGGTCTATGTACAAAATCACAAAAGGTGACTGAAGTCACCAACCAAATGGTTTAATACATATTATAATATTATCGGATAGACTGGGTGGAAGAAGCAATATCCCGAGTTTCCAATGGAGAAGACAGTTGGCCTTGGCTGAGGAATTGAATGAGATGGAAGGACTACTACAGACTTTAAGAGCTATTACGCTCACTGAGTCTAATGACTTATGGTTTTTGAGTACTAGGGGAAACATTGGTTTTCCATTGCATCCATTAAGAGTAAAATCTAGGCAATGAAGTTTAGTGATATCTCCCGGCCAACGATGTGGAATAATTAGGCTCCAAATAAATTATCCATCTTTGCATGGAGGGCAGAATTATGTCGGTTACCGACCATGGTAGCTCTTCTTAAAAGAAATATACAGGTGAGTTCTGTGGATTGTCCGATATGTGGCATATCGGAAGAGACGGAGGAGCACATATTGCTATTTTGTGAATGGGCCCAAGACGTTTGGCATGAAGTTATCCGGTGGTGCAGGTTACCGAGATTTTGTCCCCTCTCGGTTAGGGACCTAGTTGACACGTACTCCGGGTACAAAGGTTCACGTAAATGGAAAAAGGTGATTCAAGTTATTATTCTAGCCACAATATGGTTGCTATGGGAAGTTAGAAATAAAAAAGTTTTTGAGAGAAAACAAATTTCATCAAGTATGGTGATTGGAGAAATCAAGGCAAGAAGTTTTCTTTGGATAAAATGCAGAGGAAAGCTGACAACTATTACTTGGAGTCAATGGAAAGATTTTGAATTGCTCTCTTCATTGCTCTAATTTTTTAAAAAAAAGTTGTGTGTTGGGGTTAGATTATTTAGTAATGGTGATCTTTTGTAACATTTGGTGTACTATCTAGCAACTTGTTAGTTATCAATAATATTCTTCGTTGGTCGTTTAAAAAAAAAGAGACATAATAATGAGTTTTGAACTCAAGACTTAAAGTGCGCAAACCCAAGCAATAATTTATAAAAGCAATAATTTCTGGGCTAATTATAAAAGCAATAATTTTGATTAACAAAAACATATTCAGATTAAAATCGTGTAGGAACCCACTATCACCAACGTAAGAGGAGCATGTCTTAAGTTCAAACATATTGAAACTTAATTCAATAACTTAAAAAATATTGCGTATTATCAAACGATACAGTATGTCACAGGCTTGTTCTGTTACGATTCTAAAAGAAAAAACGGATACTTAGAAAATTCATCTAAAGTCGTTCATCATGTGAGTTTCTAAAAACTAAGCTTTGCAATTTATTTTGGTTGAAATATATACATGTACAAACTATTGAAGTGTATAAATATATAATGCAATTGATGCTTTGACTTGACTTGCTGGAATGAGCCATAAGTTTTTAAAATCCTTAATTGCTTTACGTTTCGGGTTGTGGTGTATTTTCAAGTATTACTTAAGACATTGATTTAAAGACCGAATGGTATTTTCGTAAAAATATTGATCCGGAATTTGGTTCTTGAAAAAATTTGTTTGATTAAATTGGCAAGACTACAAACAAACATGGGTTCGAAAACAATCTAGCGCTATCATATGTAAAATGATGATCCGGAAACGATTTGGCATAAAATGGTTTCCCAAAATATTTGAAATGACTTGGCACAATCATTGCATAACAATTGGTTTGAATTGTTTTAATGAGTAGTTTGATGCTACAAGGCATTCAAGCTGGTAATTAACTCATGTAAGACATACAAGTATTAAGGTGTAACTTGCTGATACGACCTTCGAGTGTGTAACTACATGTAAGACCAACTAGGGCTTTGGCGATTGGTTTAATACCATATTGTGTACTTGTATGATGTGACATAAATACTGATCGTGACAACCTCCTATAGAATAAAGTTTAGAATTCCGTTGAATTGTATGTAAAACGGCCATTGAAGATGTATTGTGAAAATCCAATTGTTGATCGCTCCAATGGCATCAGCTTGTAACAAGTTTAGAATTGCATTAAAAAGATCATCTCACAACGACACCAATCAACCAATTTGGCATAACAATGATATTCCAGTATATGTATTTATATAAGTAAAAAAGCATTCATACTAGTTGTGTTATAAAAATTTAAAATGCCATACATATAAAAGATAAATTATCTTTAATAAAGTTATTATAATTTAAATATCTAATTATTCTACCATTACAAGTTTTAATGGTTTTTAATTAATACAATAATATATTTTATGTTTATTTCATTTTCGTTTATTCAAGTGTAGTTAAATAAGATAAATCACGTGTATACAAAATGAATGTTTAAACATAAATTTTTATTCATTTAACATATGTTATCTTCATTCATTTACATTCGTTTTTTTGTTTTATGTCCATAAAATTCATTATGTTCATTTATTTAAAGTACTTCATTTATATATGAATTTCACATTCATTTATGTTTGTTTATATATACACATCTTTTGTATATTCATTTAAATTTAGTTTTTTTTGAAAGGTAAACTTCATTCAACGCAAAACTCTACCGGTCCTCAAAACAAGGACCGAAGAGAAAATCAATCCAAGGGATACATACACCATTTTTTCCACTCTACATTGTTACCTTTGGTTCTATTACAATACCAAAAAAACGAAGTAGTTTTTACCGTCTCCACAATCTCAATAGGTCGCCTGCTCTTGTTGTTGAAAACTCGATTGTTACGCTCGATCCACATAACCCACATTGCTGTATATAGGATACCTTTTAACACTTGAGTGGCTTTTTTGGAAGTCTTCTGCATCTCGGCCATTTTAATTACATCCATTATATCGAAGTGGAAACATGGGGATAACTTGCACCAAGCTTCGATTCGAAACCACACCTCTTGCGCAAACGTACATCCAGTGAACAGGTGCATAGTTGTTTCGGTGACATCGTGGCAAAAGCAGCAGCGTTGATTATGAATAATGACGCCCCTTTTTATCAGTTCTGCGATCGTAGGGAGACGATTCAAACCCGCTCTCCACACCAAAACCTTGCACTTGAGCGGCACCCATAACTTCCAGTCTATAAAAGTGTTGTGGACCCGAGGAGTGTCGCTAGAGAGAACTGATTTTGCCGAGTGAACTGTGAACACCCCGTCTGTATCATGTCTCCATTTCCAAACATCCCTTTCGCCCCTCATATTGAAATCGTGAATGTCATTAAGGATATTGAACAACTCGGCCACTTCTTCAAACGAGGACGGTTCTGAACGCCATTCCCAGTTTAACACTTTCACATTATTAACGACCTGAATACGCTTGTCTACCTTGACCCATTTGTTCTTCTCCAATCTAAAAAGATTAGGAAAAACGAGTTGAAGAGGAGTATCTCTTAACCATGTGTCCCCCCAAAAGCTTATAGTGTCACCGTAACCCACTTCGGCAAAGAAACCAGAATTGAGTTTAATACCATTAGCAGTGAGTAACTCTCCGACTTTAGTAATGTTTCTCCAACATCCAGAAGCTGAAGAAGTGCACGGCAGAAGGGTCCAGGGACGGCTCTTCCCATGGCATTCCATTATGATATTCTTCCATAAACAATCCCCATCCTTTTTGAATCGCCACGTCCACTTCAACAAGAGCGCATTATTAACATCACATAGCTTAGACACCCCTAACCCTCCATATTTTTTCGGAGTAGTTACAAGGTCCCAAGCAACCCACGGGATTTTCTTCTCTTGACTTGGACCCGCCCAAAAAAACTTTCTCATTATAGATTCCATCGCCTCTAGAACCGCCTTTGGAGCTTTATAAAGGGAAAGATAATATACCGGTAAGCTTTCGAGAACCGATTTAATGAGAGTGATGTGACCACCTATCGACAAAGTTTTAGCTTTCCAAGAGGCAAGTCGGTTTTTAATGATCTCAATAACCGGGTCCCAATTACTTATGCGGTTCATATTCGCTCCAACTTGGATTCCAAGATAGGTAAAAGGAAGACTACCTCTCTTGCATCCAAGAAACTCCATCATATCATCGACTTCCGAGGACTCCGTACCAACCCCATAAATGTTAGATTTATGAAGGTTAATACGAAGCCCCGAACACAAATAAAAAATGCGAAGAATTCGAGCGATATTACGCACGTTTTCCTTCGACCACTCTCCAAGAATTAATGCATCATCGGCGTAAAACAGATGGGTTACATCCATACCTTCGTTTGATAGCCGAATCCCTTTAAAGATTCCAATAGTTTTCGCCTTCTCCAAAAACCAAGATAATGCTTCCATCACGATTAAGAACAAAAAAGGCGACAAAGGGTGTCCTTGGCGAAGCCCCTTTTCACACCGGAAATCAAAAGTTGGTGAGCCGTTTACCAACACCGCGGCTCTAGAGGACTCGCAAACGCCTTTAATCCAGTCACACCAGCGCGTATGAAAACCCATTTGAGACATAATGGATAACAAGAAATGCCAATTGACGTTGTCGTAGGCCTTCTCGAAATCTATTTTCAATAAAAACGCCTTTCTATTTCTCTTCTTGAGCAACTCCATAACTTCATTAATCATCAAGGGACCATCCAGAATAAAACGACCAGGAAGAAAAGCGGATTGTGATTCCAAAATAACCTGACCCATAACTTTTTTAGGCGATTAGCAAGGATTTTGGAAATCACCTTACTAATCATCCCAATTAAAGTGATAGGCCTATATTCTTTAAGACCGACTGGCGATTTAGTTTTAGGAATCAATGTGATGAATGCCGTTCTGCATTCGACATTTATAGAACCTGACCCGTGGAAGGCAGTCAAAATCCTCACAAAATCCTCCTCTAAATGTAACGCCCCGAAATTTCCCGAAACGAGCCATTTAATAATAATGGGCTTTTAAGGGTTAATTTAAGAAATAAAGGGGTAAATTAGTGGGCTATGGATCAAATTAGCCTTAATGGGCTAGACTTGATGGGTTTAAGGGCCCTAATCAGCCCTTAAACATGCATGAGCAGCTCCATCTTCCACCATTTCAACCCTAGCCACCAAATTCATAGAGAGAGAAACTAGAGAGAGAAAGTGAAAAAATTCAAGATTTGGAGCTTGAAGGTTTGAAGGATTGAAGTTCTAGTGGATTGGAGCATCAAAACACAAGAAAAGAGCAACAAAACAAGGTAAGAATCAACCTCTAAGGCCTTCTGTAGATCAAACCCGGATTCTAGGGTTTTGGGGTTTTGAAAAGTTTAAAGAAACACATAAAGGTCGAATTTTTACGTATGAAAACGTGTAAAAAGCTTAGATTTGGTTTCATGGAAGGTAAACTAAGGATTTGGACGTAAAAAGTTAAGGTTTTGGGTTAAAAACGGGCTGGGTCTGAGTTTTTGTTCATCCAGCGAAACTGGGCCCCGATCCAGCGAATTTAAGTATTCATCCAGCGAAACTGTACATTAGTTCAGCGAGACTAGGAGAAGTTCCAGCGAAACTACAGTTTCGCTGGGGCGAAACTATAGTTTCGCCGGTAATCTCGCTAAGACCCAGACTGACCTATAGACCTTGCGAGAATAGGGAATTCCAACGAAAGTTGGGCGTTCAAGGTAGCGAATCTGTCTAGCGAAACTAGCAGAAGTGCTGCCCAGCGAAACTGCAGGCGAAACTGTAGTTTCGCTGTAGCGAAACTATGGGCGAAACTATGAAGAAAATGACGTTTTTACATGTTAACTTTCGTGCAGCTAGAGCATTCAGGCTATAGCCTAAGTGACTTAGAATTTAAGCTACTTGGACGAGTTCAGGTGAGTTCTAGATCCCCTATTTTATACATGCTTTAAATGTTTTGGGGCGGTATGCATACTAAGATACATACTTTTTATGATCAGTTCTTTTAAAGTAAAGCTTTACATACTATCTTATATGAGAAATGGGGTGTTATAATGAATTGATAGTGTGTTTTTCCTTATCGAGATATAACCTTGTAGTGATGAATTGCCTTCGAGATGTGTTGTGTTATATATATATATATAACTTAAATAAGAAAGTGAAACGTAAAGAAAGGTTATGTGGCCCATAACGTGTACCTGGATAAAGTAAAGTCTTGCAAGTAAAGTCCTGCAGGCAAGGGATAAAGTAAAGACTTGCAAGCAATGGCTAAAGGAGGGTTGCATTTGTTGTGCCCTCACCCGGATAAAGTAATGCTCGAACAGGCAGGTCTGTAAGCCCTGAATTGGCATGACAATAATGGCCCGATCGGGTACGACTGTAAGCCCTTAATTGGCGTGTCGGTAAAGTCCTAGGCGAGCCTAGGCACCGATAGTGACAGAGAATTGACGGATAAAGAAGAGTAATAAATAACAAGAAATGAAAAGTAATGATAAAGTATCGATAAAGTGATAGCCTGTATGTATTGATGTGTGATAGATGAGAATTATTTTCAACTGATAAAGTTAATGTCTCTTACAAAAGTTATTTAGCAAAGTAAACCTATAATTCACTCAGCGAAGCTGACTTTTGTATGCATATCAGTTGACAGGTAACAGTTAGAGCTACGGAATAGAGGCATGGGACTGAAGCTTCTTGGCACTAGAAGACTGGCATCCCTGATGAAGAAAGATTAAGAGGACTCGAAATAGATTTTAAGAATTTAAGACAATGTTTATATTTCATTTGTAATGGATTGAAATTTACATTATTATCCGCTGCAATACATATTTATACACATATGAGTAAATGACTGTTTTAAATTGATGTTTTGCTGTGAATGAACAACTGTGAGGCTTCCCTGAGAAAGGTGGGCCTTACACTAAAGTATCCCAAAAACGTTTGACGAATCGAAAGTTGAATCCGTCTGGGCCGGGGGCCTTATTTGAACCGCACCCGAAAACCGCTTCTTTAATTTCTAGACGAGTAAAAGGAGTCACCATGTTTTCACTGTCTTCACGTCCAATACTCTTAATACCTGCACAAAGAAGAGTTGGCCGCAAAGGAATGGATTCCTTGAAATGGCTTCGAAAAAACTTCAAGAATTCACGTTTAACCAAAGCCGGTTTAGTAATCCATTCGCCATTAATTAAAATCCCCGGAATCAAGTTACTCGCCTTCCTCCCGTTGACCACGTTATGGAAAAAAGAGGAATTTTCATCCCCCAATTGCGCCCATTTGACCCGGGATTTTTGCCGAAGATCACACGCTTTATACAGTTCAATCTCCTCAATCGCTTTTTTACATTCGGTCCAAATCCAAACACTTGTATCGTCCAGCTCGTTTTCTTCCATTTGTCTTTCAATCTCTTCTTTCTCTTTTCGCTAGTTCTTCTCAGCCTCCATTTCTTTGTGACTCATATTGTTATACCATGCCTTCAGCCGGACCCTGAGATACTTCAATTTATTATCCAGATTCTTGTCCGCATCGCCCCGGTTAGACCAACCCTCCAGCACCGTCTTGACAAGCTCAATGCAACCGGGCCTATCTAACCAAGAATCGAACATACGAAAGGGAACCGGACCAAAGTTTGTATCTTTAACTGTGAACAACAAGGGGGAGTGATCTGACAAGTCTCTAGCAATCGCCCGGACGCAAGCGTTAGGCCACATATTAAAAACATTGTCGCAAACCAGGAATCTATCTATTTTACTAAACTTGCAAACGCCATTCCTTTTAGTCATGCACGTAAACTGCGAGCCCTTCATATTATACTCCCTCAACCTGGCCTCGTCAATGAAATCATTAAAGTTTCGGGCACATACCGGGTCAAAAGCTGAATTTTGTCTATCCACCCGGTCTCTAACTGAGTTAAAGTCGCCAAAAATTATCCACCACCCTTGACCGCTTCCCATAATATTACGAATCTTATCCCACAGGCTTCGTTTACCATCATTCGATGGAGGAGCGTAAACGTTGATTAAATTTAATCTCACAGAACCAGCCAAAATCAAACCCGCCAGATGCAGATAATTTCTATCTTTTGTAACGTGCTCTTTGACAAATACCTTCGGGTCCCAAACACAAACTAAACCCCCCGAATTTCCACTCGCATCAACGCATTCAAAATCGAACCCACTGCCAACCCAATAAGCTGAAACTAAACTGGACGATAAGTTGCTAACCATTGTTTCTTGCATTCCCACAAACGAAATCCCATGATCTATTCTAAGTTTCTTGATCCAACCGGGTTTACCCGCCGTCCCAACCCCACGAATATTAATAGACATACAATTCATATCTTACCAATTTGTATCCCTTCATGAACAATCGAGTCTTCAATCAAAGAGTAAGAATTTTGTAGTTGAACTCCAAATTTGTTACCTAGGTCAATAGTCGCGTCCACTTCAGCTTCAATCGAGTCTTCGTCCATGTTGCTTCCAACTTCAGCTTCCTTAGGCCCAATAAGCTCTGTATCCGTGATGGGCCGAACAGGAGTGTTAAGATCAAAATGTTGATTCAAAGGCCCAAGTGTTTCTTCTTTATCATTATCCAGGCCCAGTAGGGGGTCTAGCCCAAGCACATCTTCTGCACATTTAGACTTTTTACCAACCTTGGCCTTCTCCAAACTACTTGAGTATGTAGGATTGGACCGGCCCACATCATAGACAACATTTTTCTTTTTACGTTTATTAATCATAGGCCCCACCTCATCATTTGCCACATCATTATTAACATGTTTCTCAAATTTAAAAAGATTGCCAGGGATATAATCATTTAACTCCTCATTTAAAGCCTCATTAACTTCTGTATTCAATTCCTCCATAACTACCTCATGATTGTTTTCCATAATTTCAGCCTCACAATCAGCGGTTACCATAACCGGATCCGTCAAAGTCGTATCAGTAACAGGTGTCACCGGAAAGTTACTACCGGCCCCAACCTGATCGTCCACTGCGTTCTCCATCAAATCATTCCTTTCCTGACCAACACTATCGACGGTATTATTGCATGAAGGTGTCTCCGGTTCCGAATTGTTTGGCTCTTTGTAAAAAACAGGGACCCATTCACCGATATCTTCCGCCACCCATGTAACATTTCGTATTTTCGTTAAATATAAGTTAACTTCGTTAAATTCTTGTAAGGACCATTCATGCCATTTATGAAACGTTGTGGGCTATTCTTGTTTCATTCCTTGGTTACTTAGAGTTCTAATCAATTAAATGGTGATATTAATAATAATGATAACATTAATAATAACAACAACAACAATAATAATAAATAGTAATAATAATAATAATAATAATAATAATAATAATAATAATAATAATAATAATAACAATTTATAAGACTTATTAAACTTTAAAAATGTTCAAAACTTAAAGTTAATTAAGTTCAGGGGTTTGTTTTGTCAATTTACTTTAAATAAATGTTTAGCATAAAATAATAATAATTTAAAGTTGAGGGACCTATTTTGTAAAATTTCAAAAACCCAAACCAAATCCCTTTCCCTTCCCCGCATTTCCGGCGAGAGTCCGGCCAACCTCCGGCCGCGACTCCGGCCACCCCAAAACCGCCCCAAAACTTAACCATTTAGCTCCAAATCGGTCCCATTACGCTCGTGAACCTGTTTCGAACTTGTATACATCAATTAATCGCATTTAAACGCCGGTTATTAAGCTCAATCGAGAGCATAACCGAAACCTTTAATCTCATAGCCGTTCGAGCATTTAACTCTAATAATAACCTAATTAAACGGACCTAAACAATCATCTATCTAATACTAAACGTACTCTTCTTCCAATTTCACCTGAAACAAACTCTAGTATCACCTTCGATTCTCTCCTATATCGCGACCTGTCAAGCTACTGAAACCCATCTTCCTAGCAATTTGAACTGGACTTGATAAGGGGTTTCGAGTCTAATACATCATTCGAAGCTATTCACAAGAGTAATTTGATTATCAACAACAATTGCTCATCAATCGTGTACAACCCGGCCGCGGCTTGATCTTCTTTTGTTCTTAACATCATTTCAAAGAAATCCTGGTAATTGAGCACATATAATCACTCGTTTTTACATGGGGAACAAAAACCCCATGATTATCAACATTTACAGGATCAAATTGACCATCAATTTGAACCCAATCCAAATTAGGGTTCTTATGAAATGGGGGTTGGTTAAAATTGTGTTTAAGTGGATTAAAAACTCACTGTAATCACGGCTTAAGCCCTTGGTTCACTGGTTCCACACTTGCTTGTCCACCTTGAGGTCCCGGGTTCGAACCCGGGCACCTCCATATATTTTTTTAAAAGGCTTTTCAGCCTTAAAATAATTATAAAAAATCTAGAAAAAAACATAAAAATGGTGTTTGTAAACTTTATACATTTTTAAAGACACCACATAATTTTCTGTAAATTTTTCAAAATTTATATAATTAAATATATTTTAATAAGATATTATAACAAGGGTTAATTTAGGTTATTTCTTATAAAATGGACTTTAAATAATAGTATAATTGATGAATTATTATTGATCCAAACGTTCGTTTCAAATAATATTGTTTAAATTGTATTTACTTCTTTTAAATTATAAAACTTTGTTCTATACATTTTCCAAGTTATTATAAATGTTCTTTTCACATCATGAAATAAAACATAAATATATATATATATATACATACATATATATATATACATATATATATAAAATTTTCAAGAAATCATGAATAATTTTCAATTGTTTAAGGTAAGTATTTGACAAGCCCCAAAATCCACTTAGAACCCTAATCCTCGTTGATTCGTTAAAATCATTACAATAGAAACTTAAATTCTCGTAAAAACATATATTTTAGGTGCATTGTGAAGGATTACGTTGAACGACGCGTGTTATTATTTTCTTATTAATCATCCAATATATACTTATTTGATCAAGTGAGTATTTCTATACCCCTTTTTCTTATTTTCACACTTTGGGGTGAAACATGTTAACTTATATCATTGCACTTATAAACTTATTCGAGACTTGTAAACTTATGGCAATTTACTTGTGAGATGTGGTTAGTTGAACTTTTATGGTTACCATGTTATGGCATTATATGTACAATCATTAACTATTGCTAGCCCAGCGAAGTCATAGATCTATGGGTAAGACAAGCCTGCTTGGTTGATCCAAGTACACTTAGCTGATCGTATATACTTTTAACGTTAATAGAATATTAACGTCGTTTGATACTTGTAAAACATTGTCGAGGTTTGATTGTTGCATTGTTCATAACATCCCTAATCACTTTATTCACTAACTTATGACTTGAATTGCCATCTTTTATATACTTATGTATTAAAAACTATGGAATGCTCACCAACATTTTTTGTTGACCTTTTTATTTTTAACATGTTTCAGGAAACCCTCAAGCTTGATTTCTACTCTTTGAAGCCTACACGTCTAGGAATGGACCTAGATAAATAAATGAAATAAAACGACTTGTTATGCTTATTTTGATTTCTTTGAGACTTATGGTTGTAATGATACAATTGGAACTTATGTTTAAAATGTATTTGGGTTATTAATAGCGTTATGTGGTTGTGAACGATCTTAACCCTCACACCTCGACGTTTCCGCCGTCAAGGTTGGGGTGTGACAGATTGGTATCAGAGCCCGTAACTATAGGGAATTAGGTTATTAGAAATGGTGACCTAGACTATAGCTTATGCATGAACCTTATAGAATTATATTTCTATCTTCTAAAGTATATGGTTTGCATGCTACATAATGCTATGTTCCCTTATGTGCAATTTGATGCCTTAGCATAGGATTGCCTAAACATTTCTACATGTCTCCCAAAACTTACATTTGACTCTTAGACTCTCCCCGAACATGAAACCTCTTAATCTTATTCTCGACGACACGTGGAATCGTATACTTATGCTTATGACTTGGATCTTTAGGCGTTATGTCTAATCTATATAAATCTCATCAAGGTTTTGATTTCATGAACCTAAGAAATATTGTGTGACACATAGACACCTGTATTCTGGATTTCCTGGCAAAAAGCCCTCGGGCTAAGGCAAGCGTATTCGTATAAATCTCATTGAGGGGCCCGTTACGCTACCTGGGGATTTCTGGGATGAGTGATAAACTATGGTCAAAATACACAAATCTCTAAGGCAAATGGGTCAATTCACCTTGACGTGTCAACGTTTCCAAATGGTAATGCGTTACCCAAATGGAATCATTCTGTGTACCTTACAACCCTTAGCTTGTCTTTGTCTAAACTACTATCCTTTGTTATTCTCATTCCTGTAACTAACTCATTTTGTATATCTAGCATGTCTCGTCATCATGGAAAGCGTGGAAGTTCCGACCGAAAACTTGCAGCAATGATAGCCCGACAAATGGCTGCTGTGCTCCCAACCATGGTTGCTGAGCTTAATAGCACCCTAATGGCTAATAGCAACAACAACACTAATGGGAACAATAGTGGTGCTCATGGAGAGAATAACAACAATCAACAAGGGAACCCCCGTACTTGCACTTTCAAACACTTCAACTCGTGCAAACCCACTAGTTTTAGTGGAAAAGAAGGAGCCACTGGACTTCTCGAGTGGTTTGAAAGTATGGAGAACACCTTTATCGTTAGCGAGTGCCCTAATGAGTTCAAAGTTCGCTATGCTGCAAGTGTCCTTCAACAAAGGGCACTAACATGGTGGAATAGTGAAAAGAAAAACCGTGGAACTGAGGTTGCTTTGGCGTTGCCCTGGGAAGAATTTAAGGATATCATGATCCAAAAGTTTTGCCCGAGGAGCGAGTTGCAAAAGCTGGAGGAGGAGTTCTGGAACCTCAAACAGGATGGTGGGAATCATTTGGCTTATTCCACCCGACATCATGAATTGAGTATGCTTCTACCACACATGGTAGACACCGTGCCCCGTAACATTGAAAAATTTATCAAGGGGGTACCACCTCAAATTCAAGATGCCGTGGTGGGTAGTAGGCCCACAACTTTGGAGGAGGCAATTACTATCACAGCGCAGCTCACTGAGAATCATATTAGAGCTGGCACTATGTCGGCAAAGGGTTCAAAGTCTACTGCGAAGGCGACGCCCGAGGCAACAAAGGAGGTAAGGGCCGAGTCGTCTTCCCAAAGCAAGAAGCGTAAGTTCACACCAACACGCAACTACGCTGTGACCACTCCAAATGCTCCTCAAAAACAAATGGTGGTCGCAAATCAAGCCCCCATGGCTAAAGCTTATGCTGGTCCACATCCTATGTGTAACACGTGCAAGTACCACCATTCAAGCAACATTCCATGCCGAGTCTGCTCATTATGTGGGAAGTATGGACACTTGGTGGCTACTTGTCTTCGAGCGCCAAACAACACTGCAATGCTTACCAACCGAACCTGCTATAACTGTGGTGAGTCTGGTCATATTCGTCCGCAATGTCCTCGCAATGCAGGAAATGTACCACCGGCTCGTGGAAGGGCCTTCAACATCAACGCCAACCAAGCACAAGCCAACAGTGACGTGGTGAATGGTACGACGTTGAACTACTTTTAAATCATTTCTTGTCTTATAAATATTTCTATCTTTGTGTTCATCATACCAATAATAGGTTATTACCAAACAGGTATGTATCTTGTAAATAGTCATTATGCATCTGTATTGTTTGATTCGGGTGCGGATAAGAGTTTCGTGTCGTTGGAATTCGAGCCTATACTTTATAAACCGCGTGTTAATCTGGGAAGATCCTTCACGGTCGAAGTCGCCGATGGGAAATCTATTGTCATTGACGTCGTAATACGTGATTGCACCTTAAGCCTTAACGAACACGAGTTCTCCATCGACCTCATTCCTATGCAACTGGGAAGCTTCGATGTTATTATCGGCATGGATTGGTTAGCCAAACATCATGCGGAAATTTTATGCTTCGAGAAGTGTATCCGAATTCCCTTACCGACTGGTGATACCTTAAAGGTCCTTGGGGAGAAACCATCCCAAGGACTCAAACTTATGTCTTGTATCAAGGCCCGCAAGTGCTTAAGCAAAAACTACATGGCTTTCATGGCATATGTAGTTAATACAAAAGCCAAGGGTAAGGAATTGAAAGATATCCTATCGTGCGAGAATTTCCTGAGGTTTTTCCTGAGGATCTTAAAGGGCTACCTCCCGTGCGAGAAGTTGAGTTCAAGATTGACTTAATCCCTGGTGCAAACCCTGTGGCTAAATCGCCTTATCGTCTTGCACCGTCTGAGATGCAAGAACTAGCTAGCCAACTGCAAGAGTTGACCGATAAGGGTTTCATTCGCCCTAGTTCATCACCGTGGGGTGCACCTGTTCTGTTTGTGAAGAAGAAGGATGGTTCATTTCGTATGTGCATCGACTACCGAGAACTCAACAAGCTCACTATCAAAAACCGATACCCTCTCCCTCGAATCGATGATCTTTTCGACCAACTTCAAGGAGCAACTCAATTCTCAAAGGTCGATCTACGTTCTGGGTATCATCAACTACGTGTTCACGATGATGACATTTCAAAGACCGCTTTTCGTACTCGATATGGACACTACGAGTTCATGGTTATGCCTTTTGGCTTGACCAATGCACCTGCCGTGTTCATGGATCTCATGAATCGAGTATGTAAACCGTATTTGGATAAGTTTGTAATCGTGTTCATTGATGACATTCTTATTTATTCCAAGACAAAAATCGATCACGAGACGCACTTGCGACAAGTTCTTGAACTTTTGAAGAAGGAGCAATTATACGCCAAGTTTTCCAAGTGTGAATTCTGGTTAGAAGAGGTTCAATTCTTAGGGCATGTGGTGAATAGCCAAGGAATTCACGTCGATCCTGCAAAAATTGAAGCCGTGAAAAATTGGTGTGTTCCCACAACCCCAACTGAAGTTCGTTCTTTTCTGGGCTTAGCGGGATATTACCGTAGGTTCATAGCAAATTTCTCGAAGATTGCTAAACCATTAACGGCGCTAACCCAAAAGAATCGACTCTTTGAATGGGGACCCGAACAAGAAGAGGCTTTTGAGACATTAAAACGCAAGTTGTGTAACGCTCCTATTCTCACGCTTCCCGATGGAAATGACGACTTTACCGTGTACTGTGATGCCTCTAATCAAGGCCTTGGTTGTGTTCTCATGCAACGAGGCAAAGTCATAGCATACGCATCGAGGCAATTGAAGGTTCATGAAGTAAACTACACTACCCATGATCTTGAACTTGGTGCTGTAGTTTTTGCTCTGAAGATTTGGCGACACTACCTTTATGGGACGCAATGCATAGTCTACACCGATCATAAGAGTCTCCAACACGTGTTCAACCAAAAGGATCTCAACATGAGACAAAGACGTTGGATCGAGTTGATTAGCGACTACGACTGTGACATTCGCTATCATCCTGGAAAGGCAAATGTTGTAGCCGACGCACTGAGTCGCAAGGTCCACAATAAGACTGTCTCGTCTCAAGAAATCCGAGATCGAAGGCAATGGTTTGACACGTTAAGGGAATTTGATACCGAGATTCACGTGGATGTTAACGAGGCTACTGTCATGCTCCAAAATATCAGGATTGATAGTGATCTCGAGTTATGCATTCGCAAGGCTCAACAAGTGGCATTAACCGACGAAGAAAAGGATGAAGATTTGGTGTCCAACATTCGGTCACAACTGGAGACAAAACCGAATGGCTTGTGGTACTTTTTGAGTCGACTTTGGATCCCTAATCGTGATAATCTTCGCCACTTCATCATGAACGAAGCTCATCAAACCCGATATTCTATTCATCCTGGCTCCGATAAGATGTACATGGACTTGCGTAGTCAATATTGGTGGCCTGGAATGAAGAAAGATATTGCGTCTTATGTTTCCAAGTGTCTAACATGTGCAAGAGTCAAAGCCGAGCATCAACGACCAAGTGGTTTACTTGAACAACCCGAAATCCCTATGTGGAAATGGGAACATATATCCATGGATTTCATAACCAAGTTACCTCGTACTCCTCGTGGCCATGATAGTATATGGGTGATTGTCGACCGTTTGACCAAAACGGCACACTTCATACCAATACGAGACACTTACAAAGTTTCAAGACTGGCCCGCATCTACATTGACGAAATTGTGAGTCGTCATGGCGTACCGTTGCATATCATATCCGACCGAGATGCTCGTTTCACTTCGCATTTTTGGTCGTCTATGCAAGAACTCTTGGGTACTCAATTGGATTTAAGTACGGCTTACCATCCTCAAACTGATGGTCAAACCGAACGAACAATCCAAACCCTCGAAGATTTGCTACGACTATGTGTCCTTGACTTTGGTGGTGATTGGGATACGCATTTACCGCTCGCGGAATTTTCGTATAACAATAGTTATCACTCGAGTATCAAGATGGCACCATTCGAGGCCTTGTATGGACGTAAATGTCGTTCACCGATCTGTTGGACTGACATTGGGGAAAATCTCATCACTGGTCCTGAACTTATTCAAGAAACGACCGACAAAGTTTCTAAAATTCGAAATAACCTTGAGGTGGCTAGGAGTCGCCAAAAGAGTTATGCCGATAAAAGACGCAAACCGTTGGAGTTTCAAGTCGACGACATGGTTCTTCTTAAGGTCTCGCCATGGAAGGGTGTTGTACGTTTTGGGAAGAAGGGTAAGTTAGCCCCACGCTTTGTAGGACCTTTCAAGATTCTGAAAAGAATTGGGAAAGTGGCTTACAAACTGGAACTACCTCCTGAACTTAGCGGGGTTCATCCTGTATTCCATGTCTCAAACCTGAGGAAATGTCTGGCTGATGAAAATTTGCATGTTCCTCTCGAGGAAATCCAAATAGATGAGTCATTGCACTTCGTCGAGAAGCCTGCTGAGATTATGGATCGAACCCTGAAGAAGACCCGAACAACTACCACACCAATCGTCAAAGTACGCTGGGAGAATAAGCGTGGCGCTGAATTTACTTGGGAACGTGAGGAGCACATGAAGAAGAAATACCCGTTTCTATTTGTATAGTTTATTTTAATTTCGGGACGAAATTCTTTTAAGTTGGGGAGACTGTAACATTTCGTATTTTCGTTAAATATAAGTTAACTTCGTTAAATTCTTGTAAGGACCATTCATGCCATTTATGAAACGTTGTGGGCTATTCTTGTTTCATTCCTTGGTTACTTAGAGTTCTAATCAATTAAATGGTGATATTAATAATAATGATAACATTAATAATAACAACAACAACAATAATAATAAATAGTAATAATAATAATAATAATAATAATAATAATAATAATAATAATAATAATAATAATAATAATAATAATAATAATAACAATTTATAAGACTTATTAAACTTTAAAAATGTTCAAAACTTAAAGTAATTAAGTTCAGGGGTTTGTTTTGTCAATTTATAAACTTTAAATAAAATGTTTAGCATAAAATAATAATAATTTAAAGTTGAGGGACCTATTGTGTAAAATTTCAAAAACCCAAACCAAATCCCTTTCCCTTCCCCGCATTTCCGGCGAGAGTCCGGCCAACCTCCGGCCGCGACTCCGGCCACCCCAAAACCGCCCCAAAACTTAACCATTTAGCTCCAATCGGTCCCATTACGCTCGTGAACCTGTTTCGAACTTGTATACATCAATTAATCGCATTTAAACGCCGGTTATTAAGCTCAATCGAGAGCATAACCGAAACCTTTAATCTCATAGCCGTTCGAGCATTTAACTCTAATAATAACCTAATTAAACGGACCTAAACAATCATCTATCTAATACTAAACGTACTCTTCCTCCAATTTCACCTGAAACAAACTCTAGTATCACCTTCGATTCTCTCCTATATCGCGACCTGTCAAGCTACTGAAACCCATCTTCCTAGCAATTGAACTGGACTTGATAAGGGGTTTCGAGTCTAATACATCATTCGAAGCTATTCACAAGAGTAATTTGATTATCAACAACAATTGCTCATCAATCGTGTACAACCCGGCCGCGGCTTGATCTTCTTTTGTTCTTAACATCATTTCAAAGAAATCCTGGTAATTGAGCACATATAATCACTCGTTTTTACATGGGGAACAAAAGCCCCATGATTATCAACATTTACAGGATCAAATTGACCATCAATTTGAACCAATCCAAATTAGGGTTCTTATGAAATGGGGGTTGGTTAAAATTGTGTTTAAGTGGATTAAAAACTCACTGTAATCACGGCTTAAGCCCTTGGTTCACTGGTTCCACACTTGCTTGTCCACCTTGAGGTCCCGGGTTCGAACCCGGGCACCTCCATATATTTTTTTAAAAGGCTTTTCAGCCTTAAAATAATTATAAAAAATCTAGAAAAAAACATAAAAATGGTGTTTGTAAACTTTATACATTTTTAAAGACACCACATAATTTTCTGTAAATTTTTCAAAATTTATATAATTAAATATATTTTAATAAGATATTATAACAAGGGTTAATTTAGGTTATTTCTTATAAAATGGACTTTAAATAATAGTATAAATTGATGAATTATTATTGATCCAAACGTTCGTTTCAAATAATATTGTTTAAATTGTATTTACTTCTTTTAAATTATAAAACTTTGTTCTATACATTTTCCAAGTTATTATAAATGTTCTTTTCACATCATGAAATAAAACATAAATATATATATATATATATATACATACATATATATATACATATATATATATAAAATTTTCAAGAAATCATGAATAATTTTCAATTGTTTAAGGTAAGTATTTGACAAGCCCCAAAATCCACTTAGAACCCTAATCCTCGTTGATTCGTTAAAATCATTACAATAGAAACTTAAATTCTCGTAAAAACATATATTTTAGGTGCATTGTGAAGGATTACGTTGAACGACGCGTGTTATTATTTTCTTATTAATCATCCAATATATACTTATTTGATCAAGTGAGTATTTCTATACCCCTTTTTCTTATTTTCACACTTTGGGGTGAAACATGTTAACTTATATCATTGCACTTATAAACTTATTCGAGACTTGTAAACTTATGGCAATTTACTTGTGAGTTGTGGTTAGTTGAACTTTTGTGGTTACCATGTTATGGCATTATATGTACAATCATTAACTATTGCTAGCCCAGCGAAGTCATAGATCTATGGGTAAGACAAGCCTGCTTGGTTGATCCAAGTACACTTAGCTGATCGTATATACTTTTAACGTTAATAGAATATTAACGTCGTTTGATACTTGTAAAACATTGTCGAGGTTTGATTGTTGCATTGTTCATAACATCCCTAATCACTTTATTCACTAACTTATGACTTGAATTGCCATCTTTTATATACTTATGTATTAAAAACTATGGAATGCTCACCAACATTTTTTGTTGACCTTTTTATTTTTAACATGTTTCAGGAAACCCTCAAGCTTGATTTCTACTCTTTGAAGCCTACACGTCTAGGAATGGACCTAGATAAATAAATGAAATAAACGACTTGTTATGCTTATTTTGATTTCTTTGAGACTTATGGTTGTAATGATACAATTGGAACTTATGTTTAAATGTATTTGGGTTATTAATAGCGTTATGTGGTTGTGAACGATCTTAACCCTCACACCTCGACGTTTCCGCCGTCAAGGTTGGGGTGTGACAACCCAAATCACATATTTCTCTCCCTCCATACCAGAGTAACATCCTCATTGATACGCTTCCCATCCCCCACCAGAATACCAATCGAATCATAGGATAAATCGTCGTCAGTATCTGATCTTGGTGCCCTATGGACAATCTTCCCAAAGGTGCCCCCTACCATGTCAATGACCTCATTCGTGATCAAATGAAGAGGGAGACCAGTTAGCTTAAGCCAAGCTAAT
Source organism: Flaveria linearis (assembly GCA_024085815.1). Classification (NCBI taxonomy): domain Eukaryota; kingdom Viridiplantae; phylum Streptophyta; class Magnoliopsida; order Asterales; family Asteraceae; genus Flaveria; species Flaveria linearis. The sequence goes on from CM044016.1 coordinate 51,528,071, forward strand.
CTTTCAAAGCCAAAAGACTGCCCTTCCCATAAATCTATCGCTGTGAATTTACCAGACACTTCTTTGGCCTTTTCCAGAACCGCAGCTGCCACCTCCTCGTCCTCAAAAGTAACCAGGATTGACAGTCCCCCAGTGTATTGAATCTTGCCCAAACCCGGACATAAATCATCTAGAATCAGATAAATACTTTTTAAAGCGTCTAAGTCGGCCATACGAGCCACCAACGCCTTACCATGCAACGACCTAAATGCGTTGACTCCATTACCGATCATGACCGTCTTACCAACCCGTTTACCTGTGAGAGTGTCCGCGAAGGATCGTGTACCATTGACAAACGTCGTTTTCATCTCCTGCTTCTCTTTCGGATCTTGGTTCACATTAGTTGTTCCCTCCTGCCTTCTTGGACCTGGTGGATCTGTTTGATTTCCCCTTCTTCAAGTGTGAATCTAGCAATATTGGCTATCAACGAACAATTCCCAATCTTCGTGTTACAAATCATTCTAATCAGTTCCGTTTTGTTTTTTACATCTAGGAAGGACACAAAACCAAAACGGTTGCCGATCTTGTCTCGCTTCCTGGCGATGTATATATCGTAAATCTCCCCATAAGTACGTATGAAATCTGCTAGATCTTTCCCGCTGCATCTCTCTGGCAAGTTTGTAATAAACACCTTGGTAATCCTTCTTAAAATATTTGCCGGAATTTGGGAACTCCGGCCTGACATTCCGAACTCCACCTCCAAGTGTTAATTAGTTATATAGTGATACTAAGGGGCTGTTTGACAACATCTGAATGGTTAAGTGCTGAATCAATAAGAGGTCTGAACCAATAAGAGGTCTGAATCAATAAGTGCTGAACTAGATTAAGTCTGTTTGGTTAGATATCTGTTTGGTTATAACTCCTAATAATGATAATTATTAAAAAAATACAAACCATAATAAAAAATCCAAAAAACACATAAATCCTTCTTGAAAACATACTAATTTTTTGAGCACAGATCTAAACCAAAACCAAAATTTGAACCCATAAACATATAAACAACCATAATTTAATCATCATGAAACATTATACAAACAACCCTATTTTGAGCACAGATCTAAACCAAAATTTTCATATAAACACAACTTCTTTCAAAAACAGCCCCTTTAAACTTCTTATTTCAGTTTCTTCTTCCTTAAACAGCCCATAAATGAACTCTTAACATTACCAAGACCACAAACTCCTTACTTCTAATGACAAAATGTGTAAATATTCAGTACAAAAGTGCTCTGCTTTTTCTTGATATTCAAGCAGAACATCATTATGTTCATGGGACATGTTGCAAACTTTCATTTTTTGATGATTTTTTCTCTGAAAGCTCAAATTCATATCATAATCTGAAGTCAAACTTCAGGTTCAACTCATTTTTTAGTGTTAAAGGAGCACATACACGTTTATTTTCACAGCCAAACTCCACTAGTTATATTATTAAAAAAAAGACGAGAATTGATGGTGAGAAGCAACAATCTCGGGTAGTAAAATCGATCTACCAACAGCCCACTCTCGAATCGATGGTGAGAAGCAACAGTACCGGAAACGAAGACGAAGGCCTGCTGGTGGTGCGGCTGGCGGTGCTGCTGCTGGGCCGGCTGCTGGGGCGCTGCTGGTAGTGCGGCTGCCGGTGGTGCGGCTGCCGGCGCTACAGATGGTGGCAACCTGTGGTAGATGAAGGGGAAGGCTTGTGACTTGTGGCTGTTGTTGTGAATGGAGGTGGTGGTAGATGAGTTGGTCAGATAGCAATATATCTCTGACCTAATAAGTTGTCATACCCCAACCTTGACGGCGGAAACTTCGAGGTGTGAGGGTTAAGATCGTTCACAGCCACATAACGCTATTAATAACCCAAATATATATTATTCATAAGTGTGAATTGTACCATTACAAATATAAGTCTCAAAAAGTAAATAACATAACACAAGATGCAACAATCCAATTTATTTCGTTTATTTAGCTAGGTCCATTCCAAGATGTGAAAGCACTTCAAGCTATCAATCAAACTTGTGTATTTCCTGAAACATGTTAAAAATAAAAAGGTCAACAATAATATTGGTGAGATTTTCATAGTTTTTAATACATAGAATATATAAAAGATGGCAATTCAAGTCATAAGTTAGTGAATAAAGTGATTAGGGATGTTATGAACAATGCAACAATCAAACCTTGACAAAGTTTTACAAGTCTCAAACGTTAAAAGTATATACGATTAGCTAAGTGTACTTGGATCAACCAAGCAGGCTTGTCAGGCCCATAGATCTATGACGTCTCCACTAGCAATAGTTAATAATTGTACATATAACGCCATAACATGGTAACCACAAAAGTTCAACCAACCACAACTTTACGTGATGAATTACCATAAAGTTTACAAGTCTCGAATAAGTTTACAAGTGTAGTGATATAAGTTAACATGTTTCACCCCAAAGTGTGAAAATAAGAAAAAGGGGTATGAAAATACTCACATGATCAAATAAGTATATATTGGATGATTAATAAGAAAATAATAACGAGCGTCGTTTCAACGTAGTCCTTCACAATGCACCTAAAATATATGTTTTCACAAGATTTAAGTTTCTATTGTAATGATTTTAACGAATCAACGAGGTCTAGGGTTCTAAGTGAATTTTGGGGCTTGTCAAATATTTACTTTTAACGATTGAAAATTATTCATGATTTCTTGAAAATTATATTCTTATGTTTTATTTCATGAAAAGAACATTTATAATAACTTGGAAAATATATAAAACAAAGTTTTATAATTAAAAGAAACAAATACTATTTAAACAATATTATTTGAAACGAACGTTTGAACCAATAATAATTTATCAATTTATACTATTATTTAAGGTCCATTTTATAAGAAATAACCTTTGTTTATAATATCTTATTAAAAGATATTTAATTATATAAATTTTGAAAAATTTATAGAAAATTATGTGGTGTCTTTAAAAATGTTTAAAGCTTATAAAAACCATTTTTATATTTTTCTAAAATTTTCTATAATTATTTTAAGGCTAAAAAAGCCTTTTAAAAAAATATATGAGGGTGCCCGGGTTCGAATCCGGGACCTCAAGGTGGACAAACGAGTGGGGGACCAGTGAACTAAGGCATACAGCCGCGGTATCATTTGGTTCCAAATAAATTTAAGCACTTTTAACCATTTCCCCCAAATCACACATATGAACCCTAATTGATTTAAACCAAAATTGAAGTGCAAATCGATAATGTTAACGGGAATAAACATGGGGCTTTGATTCCCCATATAAATACGCACATGTTGGTGTATCAAATTACCCGATTGATGTTGAATGAAAGAAGAATGAAAGAAGAAGGTGTCGCGGCCACGTTTGAACTTGAATCGTGTGCTAATGATCACCAAAATCAAATTAAACTTGTAGACAGCTTCGGGTGATGCCCTGGATCCTAAGCCCTTTGTCAATTTCGGTTTATATTTGTCGGAGGGTGGATGTTGATAGAGTTGCAGGTCGCGGCTTAGAAAGAATCAAGTGGGATGTTTCTGTAAGTTGTAAGTGAAATTAGGAGTTGTATTCGATTGGGAATAGGTATATGATTGTTTATGTTGGATTAATTGAGTTATTAATCGTTTTAAGCTCGAAGGGCTATATGATTAAAGGGTGTATCGGTTTAATGGCGTGAATACTCTTTACATCACTTTATTCGAATTAAAGTGTTTGATAGGTTCGATTCATGAATTCGAAACGGTTGGGAACGGTTTTTAGCTTCGAAATTAAGAGTTTTGGGGGTTTTAAAGCTCGCCGGCGCCGCGCCGGACTTGGCCGGCCGGCGGCCGGAATTTCAGGGAGAGAGAAGGTGGATTGATTTGAGTTTTCCAAAATTACATAAATGGTCCCTATAGTTCTAAATGTTATCATTTTATGTAATATCTTTTTTTAAAGTTTCCAAATTGACAACTAACCCCCCTGAATTTATTTCACATTAAACCTTATTACTATTATTATTAGAGTTATTATTATTAATATTATTATTGTTATTTATTATTATAATTATTACTATTATTATAAATTTCTATTAGTATATTAAATAAATGGTTAACTTTCAAATTGAAGGATTAAAGCCAAAATAAAGAAAATAAACTTAAGTAACACATGAGTTTCATATTCGGCAACAAAGATCCTTACAAGATTAGACGGCGTTAACTTTTAATTAACGTAAAAATACAAGATGTTACATAAGTGGTCAGTCAGACGTGATTCAGATTCAGATGAGACCCAACCAAACATCCATGTCTGACCGAGTCAGATATTAAAGTCTGAATGGGTTTATTAAGACCCAACCAAACAGGGCTTAATTGTCCCGTCATGTATGAGCCCAATCAAAATTTAGAATTAAGCCATGGGTATAGACTAATTAGGGTATCACTTGATTTTTCTAGTAATTAATCAACAACGCTATCGGTTTTTTATTTAACTAGTTCGAGTTAGAATCTGGTTTTGGTTTTTGATGGAACTAGTTCGGGTTAGAAACTGGTTTTAGAAGACGGGAGTGAACGGTTCGGTGATGAAACCGGTATGGTGGGGTTGCTTTTGTCCATTAATGACTTGGACACAAGGCCAATAACTTGATTAATTCATTGTGTTAAGGGGCTTTTTTGATAGGCCATATTTAATGGATCAATGCTACCAGATCAATGCTACCGGATCTAGAATTATTGATTTAGAGGTGATGAAGCCGAGTTTCTTTCTAGGCTTGGTTCCGATTTTGATTCAAGTAAGGGGCTGTTTGGCAGCCTCTTAATCAGCTTCTTAGTGGTTCAGATGTCTGAATGCATGGTTCAGCACTTAATGGTTCAGACTGTTTGTTTCGCGAATGTCTGAATGGTTAAGACATTTGCCTCTGAATGATTAAGCATTATACTAATGCTGAATGGTTAAAAGGTCTAATGCTGAATGGTTAAGACCTCTTATCTGAATTAGTCAGACATTTGCCTTTAAATAGTTAAGCGATATACTAGCTTTTAATGGTTCAGACCTCTTAATGGTTCAGCACTTAATGGTTCAGACTTATTATTGGTTCAGCACTTAATTATTCAGATATTACCAAACAACCCCTAAATTGAACCTGGGGAGGGGGATGATAATGGGATGCCTGGGAAAAAGATGGCCCCAAGTGAGAACACACCCCCGAGTTTTTTTCGTGTATATGTTCTGTATTTTCATCGGGATCTACCAGTACTACCACCAACCTCTTAAAACTTTTTTAAAGGGTGAAACGGGAAAATGAAAAAAAAACTAGGACAACACTATGTAAAATAATAAAAGCTTATGTGACGCTAATGTCACGCGGAAAAAAACTAGACAATTGTCAATTGCCTTAGAAATTGGTTTTAGAAAATGAGAAGCTATTAGTTTTGTGTATTTTCATTTACGATTAACTTTTTAATTATACTTTTCATATATTTTTTCAATTTAATTTACTTTTCTCAAATTAGATATGTGTAATGCATAATGTTATTTTTCCATGTTTTAGTATCAAAAATCAAAACCATAATACGTTTGTTTTATGCGTTTAACCACATTAGTGCCGCCGGAGAAATGAACGTCACGGAGTTCCTAGATGTGCTGCAGCCATCATTGACCATATTGATCTCATCGTACGACCCTCACCATAACACGCCAGTCAAATTCTCGTTTAACTCAGTAGTTAAATTCTTATAATCTAACTTAATTAGTTATTTATAAATATAGAATACCCTTTGCATCTTACATATTAAATGTTTTTGATATATGCTAAAAAAATAACATGACTTTAACTTATCATCAAAGATTTTAACCCATATACTTTTACTAAGACCACACATGTCATATAAAAATCGAGAATTAGAGGAACGGAAAAGAAGAAATAGAGGCAAACTTTTAGGGGAAAATCTTAGAATGAAGACAAGTATTAGGCGATTGAAAGAAAGAAATAGAGAATTAGAGGAACGGAAAAGAAGAAATAAGAAACATCAAGATCTTTTTCAACAAAAATCTTTAGATGTACGTATTAGCAGTTTATGTCCTATAAACCTCTTATGTTTACGAGAAAGAAAGAGGCAATGGAGGCTCAGTATTGGTTGAATATGATGGAAAGCATATGGGCATTTGCAACTGCATAGAAAGAAATAAGGTAAGATTCCAACGGCGTATTGAAATCGAAGGCCTTACATCCACGGAAAATCATTGTTCGCGTCAAGGGAATAAAAGTTGCTCTAAATAATGAAACGGATGGAATTCACTCAAAGAATTCCTAGCTAAGTTCTACCTTCCCAGTGAGATAGATGAGTTACAACTTGAGTTTTAACAAACTCAAGATGGAGACCAGCACATATCAAGAATATGTCACATGATTTGACAAGATCTCTTGAGTAGTTCCCTACTTAGTGGCAACTAAAGACCAACTGGTGAACATATTTACATTGAGATTACTTTTAAAAATAAAGTTATTCACCAAGTCAAAATCGTCAAAAAGATTTTCAGAGGCTGTGGTGGCTAGTGCAACGTCAACTTGAAACATGGTTGAAACGGATATCATGTTGCATTTTCTTACTTTGATAATGTTATTTCATAATCTGTTACATGTTTATTGTTTGTTATGTTTAATGCGAGAATTCTGATATGTTTATGCCTACCAATGCTATTGATGTTTACTTATGTCACATAAGGATCTTAGAGAATACGTTTTGGCTGCTTGCGCTTCCCATCCATATTGATGCATACTTATAAATACAAGAATTACAATTTACCCCTTAAGCTGTCTTAGATGTATACAAATGAGTATAAAGTATCTCCTAGTTAGTATACCCCCTCAGTCCAAGGAGGAGGATTTCAGATGCTTAGACCAGAACGAAAATCGGAAAATAATATTTTAGGTAGACCCTTGGTGAATGTCTAAAAAGTTATATGAGGAAGGGACATGAAGAATTGAAAGTTGACCCCGCTGCACCTTTTTATCGAACAAAATGAATATCTAGCTCGATGTGTTTTGTTCATTGACGTTGGACAGGTTTTTCTGACATGTAGATTGTACTGATGTGTCAAAGTAGACAAGGGAAGTGCATCGGGTAGGAAAGCCTAACTCAAGAAGTAAATTTCTGAACAAACAGATTTTAGTGACTACATTTGCTACTCCTCGGTATTACAGCCTCAGCACTGTATTCGGAGATGGTAGATTGGCATTTTAAGGACCAAGATACAAGATTATCCACCCAAGTATACACAATAACCGGATGTTAAACGACAGGTGTCAAGACAACCGACCCAATCGATATTAGTGCGAGGAGAATACATATGCATACTTCCTTGTGAATGGCATAAGATATATTTGGACGGGTGAAGGTTGCACCTACTAGACTGAGATAGGTGGTAGGGTCATCAATAAGGTCGTCGACAGTGGTGCTCATCTTACCTGCTGAGTCAACTTGTCACACCCCCAACCACGGCGGTTTCCCGCGGGGCATGAACATCATGGAAAGCATAGTCATTGATCGACCACTACATGGTATAGTAAATATATGATGCAAATAACTTTAAAAATACATAATTGTTTTTCAGAGTTGAATTGCGGAAGCAGAAGAACTAATGTAATTGTTTTCAAAATATGACAAATACAACAATAAATGTCCCAAACACCATGAAGGGCCCTAAATACGATGTGGCCCAAGCTAGCTTAACTTGATGCAAATGTCAAATACCTGAGAAAACATGCATAAAATATGTCAACATAAAGTTGGTGAGTTCACAGGTTTTAAAGTAATAGTAAACAATGTAATTGACCACAAGTCTTTCCATGATTTGATTGTCGATCATATAATACTACAATATTATATAAGCACCGCAACCGAAGGTAGACTGTAACTGTAACAAATTTCCCCTACCCGTGCCTACCGTAACACGGGGTGAACAGGCTAATAATGCACCCGTTTAGACCTCCAGTCAAGGTTAGGGTAATTAACACGGGTGGGGGTAGTCAAACCCAATAATACTATCCATGATTACCTCGCTTTGGGAAATAAACTAACGGTCCGATAACAGGGGACTTCATACGGTAAGTAAACAAGTTATATAACATGTGAAATCATTGACAAGTAAATATGTCCAAGAAAATAGTAATTTGCATGTAATCTCCCCCAAATGAAAATAAGTAAAAATGAGACCGTGAAACTCACCTGTGAAGTGAGTCGTGTATGAAATCTGAAAGTATCCAAAGTGCTCGGGAAAATCCAAACTAAGTTCGCCCTAGAACTGTAACATCCTGTATTTTTACGGTATTTAAAAGTTAATGTCGTTTATTTTTGTAAGGACTACTTATGCCCATTATGAAATTTGTGGATTACTTATGCTTACTTGTTAGTTTGCCATTAATTTTTAATATAACACTTAATAATATAACTGTTAAACAAATAATAATAATAATAATAATAATAATAATAATAATAATAATATAATAATAATAATAACACTAACAATAATATCATTAATACTAATGATAATAATAATATAATAATAATAATAATAATAATAATAATAATAATAATAATAATAAGTTATAAGAGTAAACAAATCAAGAATTAAGTTTAGGGGGTTGTGTTGTTAACTTTAAAACTTTAAAAGAAAGTTTTTATGTATAAAATAACAAAAAATTAAAACCTAAGGGACTAAATTGTAATTAATCAAAACCCAAACCCCCACCCCCTCCTTCTTCGCGTTTTTCCGGCCAACTCCGGCCACCCTCCGGCCAACTCCGGCCACCCTCCAGCCAACTCCGGCCACCCTCCGGCCGAACTCCGGTGACATCCCAAACGCGAATAAAACACTAAAAATCAAACCGAAACCGTTACCAAACGCTTCGTAAAGATGATTCGAATCATTTGCTACCTTTTAATTGGGGTTTAGCAACGGTTACAAGAGCGTTCAAGCTCGAGTAACCGTCGATCATCAAACATAAACCGTTCGGCAATTAAAACCGAATAATACCAAATTAAATGAACCGGAATCGAATGTTTAACTAGTTCTAATCTAGTATCAAGCCCAATTTCACCTGAAACCCACACAAACACTCGGTTCGATCATCTCTTTAGTCGCGACCTGTAACTTGATCGAAATCTACCTTTCGAGCATCATAAATGAAAATTGGTTGAGGGATTTTCATCTTCAAGATCATTAGAAGCTTCCTGTGCAACGAATTTGCCTATCATCATCATTTGAACATCAATCAAGGTTGTGCGTAACCGCGACCTGTTCATCAATCGTTCTTGTGTTAATACTTTGAAATCAGGTAATTGCTTACACCTACACACTCGCTTTTACATGGGAAACAAAAGCCCCAAGAGTATAATCCCCTACAAACTCGAATTGATCCTCAATTTGGATCTAACGAATTTAGGGTTTATGTGATTTGGGGGAAATGTCCGAACTTGTATTTTTAACATTTCAAAACCAAAGTAAACCAAGGCCGCGGCCCTGGTTCACTGGTTAAGTCACTACCCTTTCACTATGAGGTCCCGGGTCCGAACCCATGCTCCCTCATCTATTTTTTTAGGCTTTTTAGCCCTTAATTTAATTATAGAAAACTTTTAATAATTATAAAAGTAGTTTTGTAAACTTTAAATATTTTTATAGACACCAAATAATTTTTTGAATTTTTATAATTAAATAACTTTTAACAAAACCTTTTTACAAAGGTTATTCTTGGTTATTTCTATTATAATGAATTTCAAATAATAAATAATAAATTACTATTGGTCCAAACATTACCTTTTAAAATCATGATTATTTTAAAATGTTTATTTAAATTTTATATTTAAACTTTATTAGTTGTTACAAATGGCTTAATTTTATCTATTTCTAATAAAATACATAAGTGGTAAATTTCTTTATTAAAATATTTAACGTACTTACAAAAATCCCCAAATTCCACCTAAAAACCCTAGTTCTTGTTAAAACATTAAGCTTACTATAATTAAACTTAAATCTTGTAAATATATATATATATTCTTAGGTATCTCGTGAAGGTTTACGTTGGAACGTCGCTTATTATTCTTATTAATCGTCATTCTTATACTTATTTGCCATGTGAGTTTCCTTGCCCCTTTTTATGATTTTCACACTATTTTGGGGTGAATCATGATACTTATACATCATACACTTATAAACGTTTGAGACCTATAAAGCACTTGCAATTCATCTATATATTTTGTCATGGTTATTTGTGTGTTGTAAGTGATTATATGAGATACATAGTTTGTTTACAATCATTAACTATTGCTAGCCTGGCAACGTCTTAGATCTTTAGGCCTGACAAGCCTATTTGGTGCTAAAGCCGAGGTATTGCCGGCTCCTGATGACGTATGCTTGTTCATCATGGGAACCAAATACACTTAGCCAATCATATATACTTGTAATCAAGTCGAGGTTTGGTTGTAATGATATGTGTTCTATAACCTTGCTAACTTATAACCTATGAAATGAATTGCTACTTGTAATCTTATCATATTATGTATGAAAACCTTGGAAACTCACCAACTATTTTTAGTTGACCTTTTATTTTTATCATGTTTCAGGTCATGCCCAAGTTTAAAGTGATCTTTTGAAGCTTGCAATAATCTAGGACTTTGGACCTAGTTAATTGAATAAAAGAATTATGTTTCGTTATGTTATGTTTGAACTTATTTCATATTTGAGACTTATGTTTGTAATGCCTTCTGAAACTTATAATTTTAATATTTACATTTAAATATAGCGTTATATGGCTGTGAACAATCTTAACCCTCACCCTCACATCTCGATGATTCCGCCGTCAAGGTTGGGGTGTGACAGATTGGTATCAGAGCCCATAACTATAGGGATTTAGGTTATTAGAAATAGTGACCTAGACTATAGTTTATGCATGAACCTTATAGAATAATGTTTATATTCTTGTAAATATATACATTGTTTGCATGCTACATAATGCTATGCCTTCTTATGTGCAACTTGATGCCTTAGCGTAGGATAGCCTTATAATTGTTAAAACTTTGTTACTTGTCTCCCTAAACTTATCCTTGACTCTTTGACTCTCCCCGACAAATAAAACTTCTTAAACTTATTCTCGACGATGTGTGGAATCTACACTTATTATTGTTGGTTGAATTCCTTAGACTCTATGTCTAATCTATGAAAATCTCATCAAGGTTTTGACTTCATGAACCTGAGAAATTTGTGTGACTTATAGACACCTGTATCCTAGATTTCCTGGCAAAAGGCTTTCGGGTTAAGGCAAACATTTCGCATAAATCCTACGGGACTAGTTATGCTTACCTGGGGATTTCTGGGATGAGTGATAAACTATGGTCAACCTACACAAGTTTCTAAGGTGAATGGGTCAATTTACCTTGACGTGCCAACGTTTCCAAATGGTAATGCGTTACTAAATGGAACCATTCCATATGCCTTATAACTCTTGACTTATCCTTATTTAAATTATAAACCTTGTTATTCTTCCTCTTCTGTGTCTAACTCATTTTGTATATTCCAGCATGTCTCGTCATCATGGAAAGCGTGGAAGTTCCGATCGTAAGCTAGCTGCCATGATTGCCCGGCAAATGGCTGCCATCATCCCGACCATGGTTGCTGAACTCAATAGCACTTTGATGACCAACTCTAGCAACAATGGAAATGGTCAAGGAGAGAATAGCGCTAACCAAGGGCACAACAACCAAACTTGCACTTTCAAGCATTTTAGCTCTTACAAGACCACTAGTTATAGTGGCAAGGAAGGAGCCACTGGTCTTCTTGAGTGGTTCGAGAGCATGGAGAACACTTTTGTTAATTGTGAGTGTCCTGAGGCACTCAAAGTTCGTTATGCCACTAGTATGCTCCAACAAAGGGCACTTACATGGTGAAATAGCGAGAAGAGAAACCGAGGAGCTGATGCTATTTTGGCACTCTCTTGGGATGAGTTCAAGAACATCGCCATCATGAAGTTCTGCCCAAGAAGTGAAATGCAAAAGTTGGAGGAGGAATTCTAGAACCTGAAGCAAGATGGTGGTGATCATTTGGCCTACTCAACTAGGCATCATGAGTTGAGTATACTACTGCCTCATATGATCGACACTGTCCCCCGCAACATCGAGAAGTTCATTAAGGTTGTACCACCCCAAATTAAGATGTTGTGGTAGGTAGCCGACCCATAACCTTGGAAGAAGCCATTACTATCACCGCTCAACTCACCGAGAATCATATACGAGCTGGCACCATGTCTATGAAGGGTGCAAAGAAGGTGGAAAAGACAGATACCGAGGTCATTAAGGAGTCTAAAGCTGAGCCATCTCACAATAACAACAACAAGAAGTGTAAGTTCACACCGGCGCGTAACTATTTTGTGGCTGCACCCAAACGACCCCAAAGACAACTTGTACCTGTGGCTGCACCTGTGGCACAAGTGCCTGCGGCTAGGGCCTATGTTGGTCCTCAGCCTATGTGCAACACTTGTAGGTATCATCATCCGGGGAATCAACCATGCCGTATTTGTACCTTATGCGGTAAATATGGTCACTGGGTGGTGACTTGTCACCGTGCACCTAACAACGCCGCAATGGTCACAACCCGTGTTTGCTACAACTGTGGAGAACCTGGTCACTTCCGCCTACAATGCCCTCGTCTGGTAGGTAATGTTCCACAAGCCCGAGGACGTGCTTTCAACATTAATGCAAATAAAGCACAAGCAAACAACGATGTGGTGAATGGTATGTTAACTTACCTTAAACTTTTGTGACCTAATTCTTTTCATTCGTTACCTGTATCCTTAAATAACTTTAATATTGAACAGGTATGTTCCTTATTAATAAAATTTATGCATATGTCCTATTTGACTCTGGAGCCGATAAGAGTTTTGTTTCGTTAGAGTTTAAACCCATACTTGCTAGGCCACATACGAAACTAGAAAGACCTCTTACGGTTGAAGTTGCCGATGGAGAACCGATCACCGTTGATGTCGTTATCCATGATTGCATCTTAATTCTTGACGCGCATGATTTTCTTATCGATCTTATACCTATGAAACTTGGTAGCTTTGACGTCATCATTGGTATGGATTGGTTAGCCAAACACCATGCCGAGATCATTTGTTTTGAGAAGTGCATTCGTATACCGTTACCCTCTGGAGACACTTTGAAAGTGTTCAGTGAAAAATCTTCCAAGGGACTTAAACTCATGTCGTGCACCCAAGCCCGAAAGTGTCTAAGTAAGAACTATATGGCTTTCTTGGCTTACGTGGTCAACACAAAAGTCAAAGGGAAAGATCTTAAGGATGTCCCGATTGTACGAGACTTTCCTGAAGTATTTCCCGATGACCTTAGTGGTTTACCTCCCGTGCGCGAAGTCGAGTTTAAAATTGACTTGATACCGGGAGCAAACCCCGTGGCTAAGTCACCATATCAGCTTGCACCATCAGAAATGCATGAACTCTCTAGTCAACTTCAAGAGCTATTCGAGAAGGGCTTCATTCGTCCTAGTTCTTCGCCTTGGGGTGCACCTGTTCTATTCGTAAAGAATAAAGATGGGTCGTTTCGTATGTGCATCGACTATCGTGAGCTTAACAAGCTTACCATCAAGAACCGCTATCCTCTTCCTCGTATCGATGATTTGTTTGATCAACTTCAAGGAGCTGCTATATTCTTGAAGATCGATTTAAGTTCTGGTTATCATTAATTGCGAGTCCATGACGATGATATCCTAAAGACTGCATTCCGTACTCGATATGGGCAGTATGAGTTCATGGTTATGACTTTTGGTTTAACAAATGCTCCTGCTGTTTTCATGGATCTCATGAATCGAGTATGCAATCCCTATTTGGACAAGTTCGTAATCGTCTTCGTTGACGACATACTCATCTACTCCAAGTCCAATACCGATCATGAACTTCACTTGCGATAAGTTCTTGAACTTTTGAAGAAAGAACAACTGTACGTGAAGTTCTCAAAATGTGAATTTTGGCTTGAGGAAGTTCAATTTCTTGGACACGTGGTGAATAGCCAAGGAATTCACGTTGACCCTGCAAAGGTGGAAGCTGTGACGCATTGATGTGTTCCCACAACTCCAACCTAAATTCGTTCTTTCCTTGGTCTTGCTGGTTATTACTGGCGATTCATTGCCAACTTTTCAAGGATCGCGAAGCCGCTCACTTCCTTGACACAAAAGAATAAACCATTCGAGTGGGGGCCCGAGCAAGAAGAAGCTTTTGAAGCGTTAAAGCACAAGTTGTGCAATACTCCTATCTTGACTCTACCCGATGGAAACGACGATTTCACTTTGTATTGTGATGCGTCCAAACAAGGCCTTGGTTGTGTTCTTATGCAACGAGGAAAGGTTATAGCATATGCATCAAGACAATTAAAGGTCCATGAGGTGAATTACACGACACACGATCTTGAACTTGGTGCTGTGGTTTTTGCCTTAAAGATTTGGAGGCATTACCTTTATGGTACGCAATGTATAGTCTACACCGATCACAAAAGCCTTCAACACATTTTTAATCAAAAAGATCTCATTCTGAGACAACGTCGTTGGGTTGAGTTGATTAGTGATTATGACTGTGACATTCGTTACCACCCTGGGAAGGCAAATGTCGTAGCCGATGCACTAAGTCGTAAAGTCCATAACAAGATGACCTTGTTTCTAGTTCTAATCTAGTATCAAGCCCAATTTCACCTGAAACCCACACAAACACTCGGTTCGATCATCTCTTTCGTCGCGACCTGTAACTTGATCGAAATATACCTTCCGAGCATCATAAACAAAAATTGATTGAGGATTTTCATCTTCAAGATCATTAGAAGCTTCCTGTGCAACGAATTTGCCTATCATCATCATTTGAACATCAATCAAGGTTGTGCGTAACCGCGGCCTGTTCATCGATTGTTCTTGTGTTAATACTTTGAAATCGGGTAATTGCTTACACCTACACACTTGTTTTTACATGGGAAACAAAAGCCCCAAGAGTATAATCCCCTACAAACTTGAATTGATCCTTAATTTGGATCTAACAAATTTAGGGTTTATGTGATTTGGGGGAAATGTCCGAACTTGTATTTTTAACATTTTAAAACCAAAGCAGGTTAAAGTTCGGGATAACAGAGTTAGTTATGATAGGTTCCCAAATCTGAAAAACAAAATCAATGATGAAAATGATTCAATACAACAATGAGATGTAAACATGTGGTTCGAAACAAAAGGGAAATGCGTTGACTTCTCAGGGTATTATGTCAGCCACAACTTACGGATAACACGCGTACCTATAAGCGAACACCCATCTCATGAGTTCCAGGTTAGATAAACGGATCCAACGGTCGAATCAAATTTAAATGTATACCTTGCCTAGACAAGGTATCCTGAGATGCAGGTATTCCACCTTTCGTCATTGCATGATTTTAGTTGTGGGACACACTTTAAGGACATTTGAGAACCCTAAGTATCAATTTTAAGTTTTGAAAACCATTCGGTTTTGACGACCAATATCTTTGGATATATTAAGATCCATGTACATGTTGGTCAAGGTATATAGATAGTTACATAAGGCGCACAACATATAACGATGTTTAAACGTAGGAATTGAGGAGTATAACGAGTTCAATATTAACGGGAACATCCTGTAAGATAGGAATGGGAAGATATTAGGGTTTCGATGATAAACCAGTCCAAGGAATCAAGAATTTTTGATATTTTAAATATAACCCGGATGGTTCCATTTGGTAACACATTACCATTTGGAAACGTTGGCACGTCAAGGTAAATTGACCCATTTGCCTTAGAAATTTGTGTATGTTTACCATAGTTTATCACTCATCCCAGAAATCCCCAGGTAAACATAACTGGTTTCGTAATGAGATTTATATGATATGCTTGCCTTAGCCCGAATACCTTTTGTCAGGAAATCCAGAATACAGGTGTCTATGTGTCACACAAATTTCTTAGGTTCATGAAATCAAAACCTTGATGGGATATTTATAGATTAGACGTATAGTCTAAGGAATTAAAAATTAAACCCATAATAAATAGTGTAGATTCCACACGTCATCGAGAATAAGTTTAAAAAGTTTCATTTGACGGGGAGAGTCAAAGAGTCAAGAATAAGTTTAGGGAGACAAGTAACAAAGTTTAAACATTTACAAGGCAATCCTATGCTAAGGCATCAAATTGCACATAAGAAGGCATAACATTATGTAACATGCAAACCATATATGTATCTAAAAGAATATAAGTATTATCCTATAAGGTTCATGCATAAGCTATAGTCTAGGTCACCATTTATAATAACCTAAATCCCTATAGTTATGGGCTCTGATACCAATCTGTCACACCCCAACCTGGACGGCGGAATCGTCGAAGTGTGAGAGTTAAGATCGTTCACAGCCACATAACGCTATTTATTAAATCCAAATATATTAATCATAAGTTCCAATTGTATCATCACAATCATAAGTCTCAAAGAAATTAAAATAAACATAAAAAGTCATTTTATTTCATTTATTTATCTAGGTCCATTCCTAGATGTGTAAGCTTCAAAGAGTAGAAATCAAACTTGAGTATTTCCTGAAACATGTTAAAAATAAAAGGTCAACATAAAAATGTTAGTGAGCATTTCATAGTTTTCAATACATACAATATATAAAGGTTGGCAATTCAAGTCATAAGTTAGTGAATAAAGTGATTAGGGATGTTATGAACAATGCAACAATCAAACCTCGATAAAGTTTTACAAGTCTCAAACGTTTACAAGATTATACGATTAGCTAAGTGTATTTGGATCAACCAAGCAGGCTTGTCTGGCCCATAGATCTATGACTTCGCTAGGCTAGCAATAGTTAATGATTATACATATAACGCCATAACATGGTAACAACAAAAAGTTCAACTAACCACAACTTTACATGATGAATTGCAATAAAGTTTACAAGTCTCAAACAAATTTACAAGTGCAATAATATAAGTTAACATGTTTCATCCCAAAGTGTGAAAATAAGAAAAAGGGATATGGAAATACTCACATGATCAAATGTATAAAAATGACGATAATAAGAAATGTAATAAGCAGTGATCCAATGTAGTTCTTCACAAGACACCTAAAATTATATATATATTACAAGGTTAAAGTTTAATTATAATAAGTTTAGCAAATTAACGTGACTAAAGTTCAATTTGATGTTTGGGGCTTTGTCAATTATATTTAACAAATGGATATCAATTATATTTTCTTGGGAACAATATATTTGTATTTTATATAAAGATGTGAAATAAGATTAACATTTATAATAATTTTGTAATATTACCTATTATGAATTTTGCAACTTCATGAACAGTATCAGAGGGTATTTTGGGTATTTCATTACATCTCGAGAACCGGGCTTTGCCTTTAAACATCATCAGATGTTGGTGGCGGTGTGGGTTTGTTGGGTTTTTTGGTTGTAGCGGTGGTGGTGGCCGTTCGATTCCGCCGACGCCGCCCGTCTCAGATGGAAAATCTGGGTCTGGTGTTGGTGCTGACCGTTCGTTTCCGCGGAGGAGGGCGTCGGCCTCCGCATCTGGGGTTTTTTGGTTGTAGCGGTGGTGGTGGCCGTTCGATTCTGCCGACGCCGCCCGTCTCAGATGGAAAATCTGGATCTGGTGTTGGTGCTGACCGTTCGTTTCCGCGGAGGAGGGCGTCGGCCTCCGCATCTGTAATCGGGTGGTGTTATTGCCAACATGGCCCTGTCGTTTGTCTCTTTCTCCGTCGTCGATTCATCAGTGGTGTTCACCGGTTGAATTCCCTCCGTCGTCTGTCCGCCAACGGAAGTCCATGTCGGCGGGTTGTTGGTGTGATGGACCCATGTATCGCCGCCTCCATGGCCTGTGGTGCATGTTGGGATCGGCTTAGATCTGCCGATTTCGACACCGTCGGTGGTCTGTTGAACGCCTTTGGTGGTGTCTACGTGACCGTGACATCGGTTCTTTTCATATTTTGCGCGATGACGATGGCACATGGCACATCCGAGAACCCTAATGTTGTTTGTGATGATGTGATTTTGTACAAAGAAAGAGGTTTCGATGATCTTGCAAACATGCGACCGCCGGATGCCGTCTATGGACGGTGATGTGTGCAGGTACCAGCTTAGATCTGTCGATTGTAACTCTGTTGGCCGCCGGTTGGCTACCTTTGGTGGTGTGAGTGTTACGGTAACTTCTCATCCGCGTTGGCCGCTGCTTGAATGTCTTTGATGATGTCTTCGTGAATGCCTAATCTGGTGATAATATGCTTTATTGTTGGGTGTTTATGATTTTGCCCATGTTTGCTGTTGTTTCTACGGTTGGGTGTTTTCAAAAAAGTTCAAACACCATTCTTTGTTACATTCAAATGGTTGTGCTACAGGGCTTTATTTTTTGGATATGATTGTTGGTTTCGTCGCTTGGCTATGATGACTTCTAAATTTTTTTCATCAAATGATAAACATGGCGTGGCAAGGATGGTTGATGGTAGGTTTTGAACCTGCAACTCGCCTTGCAGCCATGATATTTCAGAGTTCTGAGCCACTAAAAATTTTATTCCGCCTACGTGTTTTTTTCTTTTATTTTGTTGTCATATTTTAAATCGGTTTCATACATTTGAAAGTATAATCACTGCGATGATGGAAACAGATGCACTGACCCAGTTTACCACGTTGTTTGGCCGATTTGCCTCGCCGCGAAGCGCTCGCGCAACGCGCGTGCTGGTCACACACTAGTTTATATAAAAATAAAGTCTCATAGCTAAATAAAATAAGCACGATTTAAACAATAATTTATACCTGTTATTTGAACAAATAATGATTTAGTGAGTTATAACGATATTTAAAATCTATTTTATAAGCAATTGAACTAACTATGTCATTTTATAACAAATTAGCAAATAAGTTAAACAATATTTAAAATTAGTATCATTTGTTTAAAACAAATAAATTTCTAGTAAATTAGTTAGATGGTTTCAAAAATATTTGATGTTTTAAATGAATTTAGTATCTTTGCTAATAATTTTCTAGAAATTATTTTGGGCTAAAACCCTTTAAAAAATAAGATGGTGGTGCCCGGGTTCGAACCCGGGACCTCATGTATGGGAGGCTAGTGCCTTAACCGGTGAACCAGGGCCGTGGCCTTGGTATCACTTGGTTTTAATTCTTTAAAACGCCATATAAACAGAACCCCCAACATTTTAGAACCCTAGAATCGATTGGAACCCAAATTGATCATCAATTCGTACAATTTAATCCAATTAACGTTGGGGCTTTGTTTCCCGATGTTGAAACGAGTATAATGATATGCATAACTTACATGATTGTTTTCGAATTGATGATGAACCATAAGAAGATAGCCGCGACTGATGGTTTGTCAAAAATCCGTAATAAAAATGCCGATATGGTTCAATCAATGAATGAAAAAAGCTTCCAAGGTTGATGTGACACCCCCCGCAGGAAGGTGTACGAGAGCCGCAACATGATATTGTCCGCTTTGGCCGCAACCTCACGGATTTAAAACGCGTCACATTGGGGAAGGTATCCAGCCCCTTATAAAGAGACTTTCGTTCACCTGCCCAACCGATGTGGGATGAGTCATAGCCATATTTTCAGGCATGTGTCCATCCACCCACCGAAGTAAGACCAGCGTCCTCGCTGGCACAACGGCCCGGCCCTGTCTCTGATACCAACTATGACACCCCCCGCAGGAAGGTGTACGAGAGTCTCTTTATAAGGGGCTGGATACCTTCCCAATGTGACGCGTTTTAAATCCGTGAGGCTGCGGCCAAAGCGGACAATATCACGTTGCGGCTCTGGTACACCTTCCTGCGGGGGGTGTCACAGTTGGTATCAGAGCCAGGGCCGGGCCGTTGTGCCAGCGAGGATGCTGGTCTCACTTCGGTGGGTGGATAGACACATGCCTGAAAATATGGCTATGACTCATCCCACATCGGTTGGGCAGGTGAACGAAAGTCTCTTTAAAGGGCTGGATACCTTCCCAATGTGACGTGTTTTAAATCCGTGAGGCTGCGGCCAAAGCAGACAATATCACGTTGCGGCTCTCGTACACCTTCCTGCGGGGGTGTCACAGTTGGTATCGGAGCCAGGGCTGGGCCGTTGTGCCAACGAGGACGCTGGTCTCACTTCGGTGGGTGGATGAACACATGCCTGAAAATATGGCTATGACTCATCCCACATCGGTTGGGCAGGTGAACGAAAGTCTCTTTATAAGGGGCTGGATACCTTCCCCAATGTGACGCGTTTTAAATCCGTGAGGCTGCGGCCAAAGCGGACAATATCACGTTACGGCTCTCGTACACCTTCCTGCGGGGGGTGTCACAGTTGGTATCAGAGCCCATAACTATAGGGATCTAGGTTATTAGAAATGGTGACCTAGACTATAGCGTATGCATGAACCTTATAGTATTATACTTTTATTTTTCATGATTTGCATGCTACATAATGCTATGCCTTTTGTGCAACTTGATGCCTTAGCATAGGATTGCCTTATGTATGCTTAAAGCTTAGTTACTTGACTCCCTAAACTTAACTTCGACTCTTTGACTCTCCCCGATAAATGAACTTCCTAAACTTATTCTCAACGACATGTGGAGACTACACTTATCGTCGTGGGATCAAATCCTTAGACTCTATGTCTAATTTATGAAAATCTCGTCAAAGTCTGTGCCCCACCACTGAATACATGCAATACTGGAAGAGTTAGATGCCTGTATCTCGAGGTGTTATGTCTAGGCAAGGTATTCGTATAAATCCAAATCAGCCGATGGATCTGTCTACCTTACCTAGGAATCCTTGGGATGAGTATCTGCTTATAGGTACGCATGTTTTCAACAAAGTTGTGGTTGACATAATACTTTGATTAGTCAACATACTCGCTTTGATTTACGAATCAAACGGTTACACTCGGAACATCTCATTGTTATTATGCCAAATTCCCGATTGTTGTTTTCATGTGGTATAACTCCTATTATCCAATTCTCATAAAATATCTTAATGATATTCCAGAATGTCTTCTCGTCAAATCCATTCACGGTCTAGAAACTCTGGCTGTAAGATTTCTACTCTTGTAGCCCGGGAGGTTGCTGCAGTCATACCAACTCTCCTAACTTATCTGAATCAAGGTTTGATTCTACGAACCAAATAGACTTTACACATAGACACCTGTATTCTGGATTTCCTGGCAAAAGGCCTTCGGGCTAAGGCAAGCATATCGTATAAATCTCATTGCGAGACCAGTTATGCTTACCTGGGGATTTCTGGGATGAGTGATAAACTATGGTCAACACACGTCTCTAAGGCAATAGGTCAAATTACCTTGACGTGTCAACGATTCCAAATGGTAATGCGTTACCAAATGGAACCATCCTTTTGTATTTTAAAAATCCTTAAATCCTTGAACCGGTTTATCACCAAAGTTTAAATATCTTCTCATTCTTAACCTACATAATATTTCTGTTAATATTGAACTCATCCTACATTTCAACTCTTACGCTCAACGTGTAACGTGTAACGGTATTGAACTCAGCGTTTCATGTAACTATTTCTATACCTTGATCAACGTGAACATGGATCTTAATATACCTAAAGATATTGGGAATCTAAACCAAATGGTCTTCAAAACTTTAAATTGTTACTTATGGTTTTCAAATTTTCTAAGGGTGTGTCCCATGACTAAATACATTCAATGCTGTAAGGTGAAATTCTTACATCTTTGGATACTTTGTCTAAGCAAAGTGTAAATAGTGATTTGATTCGATCATTGAATCCGTTTACTTGACTCGAAACCCTTGAGATGAGAGATCACTTATAAGTACGCGTATCTTCAACAAGGTTATGGTTGACCTCATATCCTGAGAAGTCCATGTATTTCCTTTCGATCGAATATTCACATCTCATTATGGTGTTGAATAATTCCTGTCCTTGAGTTCGTCTTCCCGATTTAAACCATCCAAGATTTGAACACCATAACAAATTCTGTTATCTCGAACTTTGATCTTAAGCTTGTAATCATGATTTTCTCTTTTGTTACATTGTTGTAATTTGAAATTTCTTAAATATCTAAATTGATATTCTTTTCTTTTCGCTGTTTTGTCAAACTTCATACCGTTTGCACCGTGGGTGATGCAAGAGTTTGTAAGTCAACCTATAACTAAGAACACTCGTATCTCCTAAATGATTCTAACTCATCAAAACAGGGGTGATTCCCTTACTTTTGTGATGATTCTTCATTTGTTTCGATAAATGATTTCCAATTGTGTGTTTTTATGAAATTTCATCCTCTGGATCAAGGTGATTTCCTTATCTTGAGGATTGACTTCAATTATTTTCATTAGAACTTGCATTTCATAAACGACATGATCTCACCAAAATAGGATTGAAACCCGTACTTTGGTGACAAATGTCAAACCTCGATTGTTTTCTTGTGATAATGAAGCCCAAGGCGTGAATTCCATACCTTGATGATAATTTCATTTTCATGGATGGCATTTTCTCAAATGGATCGACCTCATCAAAGTAGGAGTGAGTTCTGGATTTTAATGAAGAAGTTCATCCTGTTATACTTTGTTTTTGTAAAACTTCATCGTTACGATAGGAGTGATTTCCCTTACCGTAATGGTGAGTTACCTCGTCTTATTTCCATGGATCCTCAACAATGAGTTGGGATCAAACTTTTTGATTGGTAAGTTAGTGGTCATAACCTTGGGAATACACCATCAAGTTAGGAGTGAAAACCCCACCTTGATGACTACTCTCATTTCTTGATCTTCAACTTACCATGGTTGTAACCAAGTGACGAGAAGCATGTAGTAACTTGACGGGTGAAACAATGTTAGTGTTTTGACCTATCAAGCCAAAGCATGATCTCTGAACTTGAAAGAAGACCTGATCGTTTTAGGTTGATTTTGACTCCAACCTTGGAGCACTTAAATTCTTAAATCGATTTCTTCCCCTTTATTTTTATTGACTCGATCTAGCTACATCAAACCATTTATTCCTTACTTATTAACTTTCATCTTGAGATATCATCAAACCCATAAGTATAGTCTTCCTAAACAATCTTTTGTCAAATAAAGATATTATCCAATACCTATCTTATTGTTTGATGAATTACGTATGCAAATCTACATTTGGAGATTTGTTACCTTGCAAAACATGGTTACAAATACCTTTCTTATTGTTTGTGTCACTTCTTGAATCGCTTTTAAATCTTTAACCTTGGAAATATTTAAAACTCTATCTTGAATTCGAACAACATGACTCATTATTATCCTCATTGCAATGTGGATATAATGGTTCATAAAATTTCGTAATCTGTAGTCATGAGTTTGGCATCAAAGAAAAGACATAACTTGGCATGTGTCCAAGTGTCTTATCTTTACATATGACAAAATCTAATCTCCGTGTTCCCGAGAATCTTCTGTTTAACTTTTCTCATCACTGAATGCCTCTTATCTTAGAGGTCATGATGACAATTGGTGCATTATAGACCGATTGGCTAATTTCATATTGACACATGTGGGATAACGGGTCGAGAAATTGACCTGTATCTGTTTCAAATATTCGTATACCATGGTATGGCGTTAAAACATCGATCGTTATTTTGAACGATTGATTCATTCTCTGTTTTTAATAATTTCTTAACCATCGTGGTGAACTTATTTCAAGATCTTCGCATAGTGTATTATTCTTAGACCGATGGTTGGTCAAAGGAGAAATACATATTCACAAGATATGCGTTAAGGTCGTTTCATATGGTGACATTTGGGATTCTTAAAATTCCGACAGTTAACATTTCTTATCATTGTTGGTCTTTTATTGATTTCTAGACATCACCTTACCATGAAATTATATTCTGGAAGTTGTGATTTATAAGTCTAATATACGATGGTAACTCGTCATCATTACCACTGTTTCCTCTCAAAACGTCTCGTATTTCACTGGAAGAGTCAAGTTGGCATATATTATGAGACTTGTAAGATTCCATCAAGTGAAGCGTTTCATCTGTAATTAAACGTCAATCACTGTTAGTTTGAACACTTATCTTTCATTTAACTCTTTTGCTCATTTAAGTTCATTCTTAATTTCGAAACGAAATTCTTTAAAGTAGGGGAGACGGTAACATCTTGTATTAACGTTTATTCTTAATCAACGTGAAAGCTTATAATGTTAACTAGAAGCCACATACTTTAGGCTCTCTTTTACCTCTAATGGCTCTGCCATTGCACGTAAAGTAAACACTAAAGCGGTCAGCCTAATCGATGATGAATTTTCTTCTTTTGATACCCTATCAAAACCCGAAAGTTCATCAAAGTGTACCACAGAAAATGAAAACACAGACTGCATCAAGAAAGAAAAGAGAATCACTATGATCTATCGTGGCTTCATGCTCACCTTCTGATTCACCTGAAAACGTGAGGATCAAATGAAATCCAAGCATTCTCATCTTTTCGACTCAGTCTCCTCGTAAACAAATTTCGGGACGAAATTTTCTAAAGTAGGGGAGACTTAACATCTCGTATTTCACGGCGTTAACCTTTTATATAATAATAATAATAATAATAATAATAATAATAAATAATAATAATAATAATAATAATAAAAGTTCAGGGGTCATTCTTGTAAATTTGGAAACTTAAAAAGAAAGTTTAAGACATAAAATAACAAATTAGAAACCGCAGGGACCAGTTCTGTAAATTTTCAAAACCCAACTGCTCTCTCTCTCCCTCCCTCGTTTTTCCGGCGATCACCTCCGGCCACCTTCCGGCCATTCTCCGGCGATCCAAATTAATCAAAATTACCCGGTTTCGAACCCCATAACCTGACCGAGTCGTTTCTTGGATCCGATTCGAGCTGGAATCCAACGGTAACACGCGATGAATCAAACAAATTAACGGCTATAATCCACTTTATTCCCGACCAATTCAAACGGCTAGATAACCCACTCAAACACTAATTTAATAAAATTTAATCAAACCACTCGAACTTTAGCTCACTATAAATCGAATGCAACTCCCATTTCATCAGAACACACACAAATTAACCAGTTCGATCATCACCTCTGTCTCGACCTGCAACTCATTCGAATCCCATCATATGAGTTCAAATACTCAAAATTAACAGAGGGCTTTTGATCATTATCATCCTTAGAAACTTCCTGTACAACGAATTTGATTATCATCAACAATTTCGCCTCGAACCAATTTCATCCCTAGCCGCGACTGTTCTAGATCTGTTCTTGACAATTTGAGTCTCCAATCAGGTAATTAAACATACCTATACATTCGGTTTTACATGGGGATCAAAAGCCCCATGAATCTACTCATTAACAGATTCGAACTGATCTTCAATTTGGATCAATCAATCTAGGGTTTCATTCGATTTGGAGCTATCTGGTAATTGATGTTTAAAACAATTTGAAACCAAAACATACCGCGGCTGTAAGCCTGGTTCACTGGTTAAGACATTGCATGCCACCTTGGAAGTCCTGGGTTCGAACCCGGGCACCCCTAACATTTTTTTAAAGGCTTTTTCAGCCTAAAAATAATTACAGAAAATTTAGAAAAAAAAAAAAATTATTTTATAAATTCTAAATATTTTCAAAAGCTTCCAAATATTTTCTTTTTAATTAATATTATTTAAATAGTGATAAACTTTAGTCATAAAATTTTATTTAAACTTTATATATCACCATTTAAATAATTATAATTGTTTCTTTTCACATCTTCGAATAAAATACAAATATATATATAATTTCCAAAGAAAATATAAATTTATTCCATTTGGTAATATAATTGGCAAATACCAAATTCATATTGAAACCTAGTTCCCGTTAAAACGTTAAGTTTAATATAATTAAACTTAAATCTCGTCAATATATATATATTCTTAGGTATCTCTTGAAGGTTTACCTTGGAACGTCGCTTATATTCCTTGTTAATCATCCATATATACTTGACGACCAAGTGAGTATTTCTATATCCCTTTTTCATATTTTCATACTTTGGGGTGAAACATGTTACTTATTAACCATTACACTTGTAAACACGTTTGATTCTTGTAAACTTATGGCAATTTACTTGTGTGTTGTGATTAGTTGAATCTTGTAACTACCATGTAATGTCAAATACATGTACAATTATTACTATTGCTAGCCTGGCGACGTTATAGATCTATGGGCCTGACAAGCCTGCTTGGTTGATCCAAGTACACTTAGCTAATCGTATATACTTATAACTTGGTGATCCAAGTACACGTTTGAAACTTGTAAAACTTTGTCAAGGTTTGATTGTGCATTCTGTAAAACACCATATAAACACCATGTATGTGAGGCTAGTGCCTTAACCGGTGAACCAGGGCCGTGGCCTTGGTATCACTTGGTTTTACTTCTTTAAAACACCATATACAGAACCCCCAACATTTTAGAACCCTAGAATCGATTGGAAACCAAATTGATCATCAATTCGTACGATTTAATCCAATTAACGTTGGGGCTTTGTTTCCGATGTTGAAACGAGTATAATGATATGTATAACTTACATGATTGTTTTTGAATTGATGATGAACCATAAGAAGATATCCGCGACTGATGGTTTGTCAAAAATCCGTAATAACAATGCCGATATGGTTCAATTAATGAATGAAAAAGCTTCCAAGGTTGATGAGGAACAGAAGCCCTTTATCAATTGTATTCGAAGATGCTCCGAAGATGGATTTCGACAATGATGCAGGTCGCGATGACGTTGATGATCGGAATTCAAGGTTTGTGTTTGTTTCAGGTGCAATTGAGAGTGGTGAACGCTTAAGATTAGTTAGAGGATGGTTTATGTTCGTTTGATTAGATTATTACTAGGAGTTAAGGATCAAACGGTTATGAAGTTTAATGGGTTTCGGTTATTCAATCGTTCGAGGTTGTAACCGGTGTTTGAAGGTGATTAATTGATGTGTACAAGTTCAAAACGTATATACGAACCGATTAGGATGACTTGGTACCAAAATTTAAGGGTTTCGGGTGGATTTGGGGTTACCGGCGCCACGCCGGACTTGGCCGGCCGGCGGCCGGAAATACGGGGAGAGAGAAGGGGGTGGGGTTTGGGTTTAGATAATTTACACAATTAGTCCGTGTGGTTTCCAGTTTGTTATTTCCTGCTCAAACTTTATTTTCAAAGTTTCCAAATGACAAAAAGGCCCCTTGAACTTAATTAAGTTTTAACTTATAAATTTTCATATCTTATTATTATCATTACAATTATTATTGTAGCTCAATTTAATAGTTAAGTTATTAACTTTTACATTAGAACTTAAAGACAAATTATAATTTTAACATAAATACCCATAAGTTTCTTGTAGGTAATAAGGCCCTTGCAAGAATAAACGACATTAACTAATAGTTAACAAGAAAATACGAGATGTTACAGTCTCCCCAACTTAAAAGAATTTCGTCCCGAAATTAAGAATGAACTTAAACAAAAAAAAGAAATGTAATGAAAGGTAAGTGTACAAACGGACATTGATAGACGTTTAATTACCGATGAAACGCTTCACTTTATGGAATCTTACAAGATTCTTGACATAGTGCATGCCAACCTGAACTCTTCAAGTGAAATGCGCGATGCTTTGAGATTTAACATTGGAAAACGATGACGAGTTACCGTGGTATGTTAGACTTATAAGCCACAACTTTTAGAATGTAATTTCGTAGTAAAGTGATGTCTTGAAATCAATAGAAGACCAACAATGATAAGAAAAGTTAACCGTCGGGATTAGGAATCCCAAACGTCACTATATATAACGAAACGATCTTAACGCATATCTTGTGAATATGTAATTCTCCTTGACCAACCATCGGTCTAAGAGTAATACGATATGCGAAGATTTTGGCATGAGTTCACGACGATGATTAGGAACATTATTAAAAGCAGAAAATGAATCGGTCATCCAAAATAATGATCGATGTTTCAACGTCATACCACGGTATACGAATATTTGAAACAGATACAAGTCAATTTCTCGACCCGTTATCCCACATAAGTCAATATGAAATTTGCCAATTGGTCTATAATGCACCAATTGTCATCATGACATCTAAAATAAGAGGCATTCAGTGATGAGAAGTTAAACAGGAGATTCACAGGAACACGGAGGTTAGGTTTTATCATATGTGAAGGTAAGACACTTGGACACATACCAAGTTATGTCCTTTCTTTTATGCCAACCCATGACTACAAATTACGAAATTTTATGAACCTCCATATCTGTCACACCCTCAATTTCCATAAACGGGATTTTACCATTAGGCATGTGACAAACTAGGATCTCAGACACAGTCATATCAAACGACACTACATTAATTTTAAAATAAACATTTGACTTCAATCAGAGGAACATAAATGAAATAAACATTAGTGCGGAAGCGTATACACGGAATGTAAACCAATACATGAAAGCTACAAGTGCCAAATCAAAACAAAATGTTCAATGCAAGAAATAAGATTGATGATGCATGTCCTGAGTGCGTTCCTGAAGCGTGCATAATGAGCCTATGCGTTCCTGTGACCTGAGAAAACATGCTAAAGTGCGTCAACATAAAGTTGGTGAGTTCACAGGTTTAATTTTCAGAAAATGTTGGTAACTATTCAAATGGTAAAGTAATTAAAGCATATCGATAGGTAGCTAGCCTATAGTCAAGTTACTTAGCGTTTCGAACCGAAGCTGACTGTTTGCATGTCCCATATGTTTGTTGTCTTCCCGTCACGTCTCACCAGATAGTGACTAATGTTAGGTCAATAATGCACCCGTTTGACCTCCAATCAAGCTAGTGCGACTAGCCCGGGCGGGGTTTGTCAAACCCAGTAGTACTACTCAGAATTACCTCGCTACACATTACTAATGGTTCGAGAATGTAAGGACTGTTATGTGTGTTTGCACTAACGTAACAGGCGATATCAATAATACTAAAACCATTTATGAAATATGTTTGCATGTTTTTCTCCCCCAAAAGGAAAGAAAGTAAAATAGGGGCCGTGAAGACTCACAGATTATGTAGTAAGTATGTAGGATGGAAGCCTCACAAGTGTTGTTTACAATGACGGTCAAACACCTATTGACAGTTATGTTAAGCGTTAATGATGTGTCTAGTGTTAATAGTAATGTTTAGTCGGGTCGGGTCGTATCGGTTCGCTAGTGGGTAACACACACATAAACGCACGCAATGGATCTTGTGTAGATCCAAGTATTAGAATCGTTGTCATTGTCGATGATATTTGTGTAAAAGGGTTATTGTTGTTAGAGAATTACTTAGTAAGCATTAGTGGTACAAATCGATTGTTGTTAATAGTAAAATGTTAAGTTGGTTTGATCTGGAATACCATTAATAAGTTTGATAGTGTAACTTTTAAAGATTGTCATTAGCAACGGTACTCGTGTCGATGTCACCTTAACATCACATGAAAACACACTCCACACAAGACGAAAACTCACTCACAGCAATTCCACTCGCACGACAGGACCAGACGCACGACTCACACTCCATCCGCATGAATGGGCCTTCAATCGTATGAATCAGCTTCCTTCGTACGATTGAACCCTCCTTCGTGCGACTCAGCATTCAGTCGTACCACACATCACCCATTCGCATGACTCAACGGCCATTCGCTCAATTCAACCTTCATTCGTACGAATCAGCTTTATTCATACGACTGAACCTTCATTCGTACGATTGAACCTTCATTCGTACGATTGGACCTTCAGTCGTGCGATACATACATCGCACACATTCATCCGCATTGACTCAATCGCACACACCCTCAATCGCATGCATTCAATCGCACGACACGCACATACGCATAGACTCAGTCGCACGACTCACCCCAGTCGCACCACTCAGTCGCCTGAAAGGCCCAGTCGTGAAAACAGCAGTTCGCGACTGTTGGAGGTGCAGAGCAGCGTCCAGCTGCTCCGGGCACGAGTTTCCCACATCAAGGGCCTCCAGAAACGCTTTTCTAACATCTCTAAGTAAAATGCACATGCAGAAGGACAACACACGCACCCACACGACCCTCATGTGCTCGGGTGAACCCGAGCACCCGAAATCCTAAATTCGCAGAAGTGGGACGAGTAATAAAAGGGTAGCCAAGGTCGCCTACCTGCTGAAACTGTGTTAACTCAGCTGTAGCCACGATTTCCCTGGTGAAAACGAGATCAAACGAGGTGGTTTTGGTGCTAGGATGTGGTAGAGAGGTGGAGAAGAAGAAAGTGAAGAAGGAGATGAAGAAGAGGGTGTAGAAATGAAAGTTAGGGCTGGTAAGGGGTTTATATACCCAGCCCTAGTTTGGTAATTTGTCACCTTTGGTCCTCGCACTTAGTCCCCGAGTTCCCGAATTTGTTTCGGTTGATAACGACGTAAATGGGCGAGTTATATTAATTAAGATTCCTTAAGAAAGCCCGTTTATCCGAATCCTCTACAAACACCATTTTGTATCTTGAAAATGGGGTCGTTAGTATTATATAACATAATATATTTAACGATGACGGTGGCGATGCTTGTAAACGTTTTAGGTGATAACGATGCAAACAATGATAACGACAACAGTCGGAATGGTGTTAACCTTAAATTACGGTGTGTCACATTATCCCCTTATCGAAGGAATTTTCGTCCCGAAAATTAGAACATCATGTTACGAGATTCAACGGGGAATACAAGGCTCAGTGGTTTGTAATGTATGTTGAATAGAGTTTCTTTTTATCTTAAGAGGTAGATGTCTGAGTCTGGAACAGTTGCGGGTACTTCTTCTTCATCTGATCCTCGCGTTCCCAGGTAAATTCTGGTCCACGCTTTGAGTTCCAATAGACCTTGACGATAGGGATACGACTATGTTTGAGTATCTTAAGCTCTCGGTCCATAACTTCCACTGGTTCCTTGATGAAACGTAGTTGTTCGTCAACATGTATCTCGTCTAACGGAACGACGAGAGTCTCGTCTACAAGGCATTTCCTCAGGTTTGAAACATGGAACACATCGTGTACTCCACGGAGTTCTTCGGGTAGGTTCAGGTGATAGGCCACGGGGCCAACCGTTTGACAATCTCAAACGGTCCCACGTATCTAGGGTTCAGTTTCCCACGTTTTTCGAAACGAATCACACCCTTCCAAGGTGACACTTTCAAAAGCACCTGCCACCTATTTGAAATTCCAATGGTCGACGACGCTTATCAGCGTAACTCTTCTGTCGGTCACGTGCTGCTGCCATATACGGTTTACGGATCTGAACGTCTTCTCGTCGTCTCGTGCACAAGTTCAGGGCCGTTAATTGACTTTCTCCACTTCCGCCCAAAAATAGGTGATCGGCACTTACGCCCATACAGTGCCTCAAATGGAGCAACTTTGACGATGTGTGATAGCTTTGTTGTAAAAAACTCAACAGCGGTAAGTGAGTTTCCCAACTGCTGCCGAAATCTCACGCGGCACGCAACATGTCTTCTAAGTCTGATCGTACGCTCACTCTGGCCATCGGTTTGAGGGTGATATGCGGTATCATATCCAACCGCGTTCCCAATATCGTTGTAGTTGCCAGATTGTGAAGTAAATCGAGCGTCACGATTAGAGATAATGGAATTGGACACCGTGCCGATAGACTATTCCTTAGGTATGATGTGCTCCAAATTATACATAAAAACACTATCAAAAGCACATCATTTATTCTTGATTTCTCCCGAAATATGATGATTATGTACTTAAAATCATTCAATTGTGTTTTCAGGTGTTGTGAAGGGCAAGATGGACAAAAGGAGCATAATGGACAAGAAATTGAAGAAATTCAAGCTTAAAGCTCCAAGCATGGGGTCGTGCCTCATTAAGCACGCCCCCATGCCTTGCCTGAAACACACCCCCGTGCTAATTTGGCACACCCCCGTGATTGGACATCTGACAGGACAAAAGTACTGTTCCCCAAAAGTAGTCACGGGGCCGTGCCCCATATCAACACGGGCCGTGATACCCCCTTTCACAGGGCCGTGCCCCATTTGTCACGGGGCCGTGCCCGACAACTCCTGTGCGTACGATCCGACCAACTTTCGTAAGCATTGTACTAACACGGGGCCGTGCCTTTTTGTCACGGGGCCGTGCTTAAACACTCCGGAAGCCTATAAATAGAAGTCCAAGTTCATCATTTTGGAAGCTTTTGGGAGGAGGGATACTCTGCAGAATTGTCTCGGGAATCAAGTCTTGAAGATCATTTGGAGGCTCGGGAGGTGCATACAACACTTGGAAGAGGCTCGGGATTGTCTAAACACCATCCATTGTGGATCATTGGTTTGATTGTTCTATTTTATCAATGAATCCATATCTATCTTCTATGTTGTTTGTTATATTACAGCTCATTATGAGCTAAACTCCTATTATCATCCTACTTGGATGAAACTTATGTAATTTGTGATGATTAATGGTGTGATAAATATTGTGTTAACGTTATGGTGGTCTTGGAAAACTTTCGATGGCACCTACATTTGAACGGGGGGTTATAAGTTTATGGTTTGTAATTGTGATTGTCATACACGGTTGAAAACGTATGATCAACTTTTATTCATTCAACAACTATGGCTAATTAACTAGAGATGGTTATTAGAAATCATAAGACCTTAACTTTCTGATCATTTACGGGTTCCTTTTTATTAGTCTGAGAAATCTACAGTAATTGTTATGGTTTTCTAAAATTAATGGTATGTTAGAATAGAACTTGATCAACTCTCTTCTTACATTAAGTTATGTTTTCAGAAATCGTATGTCAAAAGGACACAAAAGATTTACCTACATCACTAGGGCCTTGACCTAAGCAGTAAATCTCAACCTGTGTTGGTCCTGGTCACTACGGAGCGGATAGACGAGAAATCGCGCCAGCTCATCTTTATAAACGTTAACACCATTACTTTATTCAATATCTTTAATCACACACCACTTCATCACAATTACATAAGTGTAATCCAAGTTAGGATGATAGCCTTTATCCCCTGATCTTAAATCCAAAAGTTTCAACTTGTTTTACTTTATTTCTTATTTTATTGTTAGTTTAAAACCCTAAAGAAACCCTAATTTACATCAATGCAACTTATCATTCTCTTAAACAAAATTGATAGTTAATTATAAGGATTGTTGAGTAGTCTTAGTGTGTCCACGGATTGATACTCGGTTCTTACCATCACTATATTACCTCACGATAGGTGCACTTGCCTTTTGTGTGTGTAGTTAGTAGTAGTAACAACCATTTAAAACTGAATCTGTGCGAAAAATGTTTATCAAAATATATATACTTTCACACCGCATCAAGTTTTTGGCGCCGTTGCCGGGGACACACGGCAAGTTTGAAAGACAATCTAAATTTTGACTGTCCTGTTTATATCTTGTTAATATTTTTTCAAATTCATTTTAATTTTGTAGTTAGTTTGCCTTAGTTAGTTTAGTTACATTACCTGATTCATTTTAAGCCTTAGTTAGTTTATGCTTCCTTAAGTTAGTGTATGTCCGACTCGTCTAGTCCTGAACTTGTTTCACCTCTTTCGGAACCTGAACGACTTTTCCGACAAAGGTTACGTGAAAGACCGCAACAAGCAGCAACAATCATCGAAGAAGACATCTCGGAAGATACACCATCCGAAGGAGACATGGCTAATCAAGACGAGGAAATGAAGATGACGCACTATGCCACACCATCAATCGACGGTTATGAGTCTAGTGTTGTCCAACCAGCAATAGCGGCCAACAATTTCGAGATTAAGTCTAGTATTATCCAACTCGTAGAGAACTCTGTTCAGTTTCACGGATTGCAAGACGAAGACCCTAACGCTCACATCTCACGATTCCTTCGTATCTGTGCAACATTCAAAATCAATAACTGTTCAGACGATGCTATTAGACTACGACTTTTTCCATTTTCACTTCGCGGCCGAGCCATTGACTGGCTTGATTCACTTCCGCCTGGTTCCATCACCACATGGGCGGAAATGGCTGAACAATTCCTGTTGAAATACTTTCCACCCGATCGCACTGCCAAATTGAGAAGCAGCATCACAAGCTTTCGCCAAGACGATGATGAATCATTACACGCAGCGTGGGAGAGATATAAAGGTCTCCTTCGGAGATGCCCACATCACGGACTTGATCTGTGGCTGCAGTGTCAAACTTTTTATGATGCAATCAGCGGAGCACACAAACAAGCTGTAGACCAAAGTGCGGGAGGAGATTTCGGAAGTGTCACACCAACAGAAGCATACCAAGCCCTAGAGAAGGCAGCTAAGAAGAGCTTTGCTTACAATCCCTTGAGAAACAAAATCAACTCTAGAGGAATTCATCAAGTAGACTCTGAGACGCTGATCACAGCCCAGTTAGAATCCTTAACCAAACGATTCGAACAATTGCAAGCTGAACTTAAAAAGACTCCAACACGATGCAACACATGTGAAACTCACACAAGACCAATGAATGTCCACAAGGCATTATGATGATTGAAGATGTTGACTACGTAGGAGGCCCAAACAACTCATATAACAACAACTCAAATTGGAGGAGCAATCCGAATTACAGAGAAGCGGTAACAACCAACCATCATCTGGATTCAACCGTAGGCCACCTTACCAACAACAGAACCACATATCAAGGTCCAAGCAGTAGTAATCAAGACCGTGGAGCATCATCAATGGAAGATTTATTGCAGCAATTGTTGTTAACCACACAAGCCACAGATGAGTACATCCGGAAATCTGATCGAAGAAACGAGGAAAGGTTCCAAAGAAACGAGGCTGACATCAAAAGCAACAAAGCATCATTGCAAACCATTGAAAACCAGGTAGGTCAGATAGCACAACAACTATCTGCGAGACCCCAAGGTGCTTTGCCTAGCAATACTGTAACAAACCCCAATGCTCAAGTCAAAGCCATCACCACAAGGAGTGGCAAAACCACTCAAGGTGATGCACCTGTATTACAGCCCATCCTTGAAGAAATAGAACTCGAGACACCACGTAATACAAGTGACAAGCAAAAGCAACCTGTCATTGTTGAAGAACCAGCCAAGAAATACGTACCACCACCACCTTATGTTCCACCACCTCCATATCCCGGTCGTCTGAGACAACAACGAATGGAGGCACAATATGGCAAATTTCTGGGATTGTTCAAGCAACTCCACATTAATCTGCCATTGGTGGAAGCCTTAGCCCAAATGCCAAATTATGCTAAGTTTTTAAAGGGTGTGTTGTCAAACAAGAAGAAACTGGAAGAGTTATCACATGTAGTTTTGAATGAGGAATGCTCAGCAGTTCTTCAAAACAAACTACCTCAAAAGATGACTGATCCAGGGAGTTTCACCATACCTTGCCTAATAGGAAATCTTTCTGTCAGCAACGCGTTAGCCGATTTAGGTGCTAGCATTAACCTCATGCCTTATGCAGTTTTTGAAAAGTTAAACTTAGGTGAGCCTAGACCTACTCGTATGAGCATCAATTAGCTGACCGTTCTGTCAAATATCCGAGGGGCATTGTTGAAAATCTCTTAGTTAAAATCGACAAGTTCGTATTTCCCGTTGATTTTGTGATCCTCGACATGGATGAGGATAAGAATGTTCCTCTCATCTTAGGTCGACCTTTCTTAGCAACCGCTCGAGCCCTCATTGATGTTTGCACCGGCAAACTCACACTCCGAGTGGATGAGGAGGAAGTGACATTGACATAGGACAATCCATGAAACATCCTCAACATCATGACGATTCACTCTATTATATTGATGTTTGCGACTCAATCATAAGCTGTCATCTGAAGAACACTCGTCAAATTGAAGCTTGCATACTCAATTAATAGAAATCCAAACCACTGAGCCCGTCTGTGAGCACCAAATCATTCCAGAACTCGAAGTTGACGAAACATCATCTTGTCAAGAAGCATTTGAGATCATCGATCAAGAATTAGAACCTAAAGCCAAACCTTCCATCGAAGACCCTCCGGCTTTAGAACTCAAAGAACTTCCGTCTCATCTCGAATACGCTTTTCTTGAAAATACCTCTCAGCTTCCTGTCATAATCTCATCCGCCCTATCAAAAGATGAGAAGAATAAATTGCTCAATGTGCTGAAGGCACATAAACGAGCAATTGCATGGAAAATCATGGACATCAAGGGAATCAATCCATCCTTTTGCACTCACAAAATATTAATGGAGGAGGACTTCAAATCCGTCATTCAACCTCAAAGACGTTTAAATCCGAGCATGCAAGAGGTGGTGAAGAAAGAAGTAATCAAACTGCTAGATGCCGGTTTGATTTACCCTATTTCTGATTCGCCTTGGGTCAGTCCCGTCCAAGTTGTTCCAAAGAAAGGAGGAATGACTGTGGTAACTAACGAAAAGAATGAGCTTATTCCAACTCGTACGGTTACAGGATGGAGAGTTTGCATCGATTATCGCAAACTCAATGACGCCACAAAAAGGATCACTTTCCTTTACCTTTCATTGACCAAATGCTCGAGAGACTCTCTGGAAAAATGTTCTATTGTTTCCTCGATGGTTTCTCAGGGTACTTTCAAATTCCCATTGCTCCCGAAGATCAAGAGAAAACGACATTCACTTGTCCATATGGCACGTTTGCGTATCGACGAATGCCTTTTGGATTGTGTAATGCTCCTGCTACATTTCAAAGATGCATGGTAGCAATTTTTCATGACATGATTGAACACTCAATGGAAGTTTTCATGGATGATTTCTCAGTCTTTGGAAACTCATTCGAACAATGTCTTGAAACCTGGAAAAATGCTGGTTAGATGCGAGGACTCTAACCTTGTTCTAAATTGGGAAAAGTGTCATTTCATGGTTACTGAAGGAATAGTGTTGGGACACAAGATCTCTCGAGCAGGCCTCGAAGTTGATCAAGCCAAAGTTGACACTATTTCCAAACTGCCATATCCCACAACCGTGAAAGAAATTAGAAGCTTCCTAGGTCACGCAGGATTCTATCGCCGTTTCATTAAAGACTTCTCAAAAATCGCACGACCGATGACTCAACTTCTTGAGAAAGATGCAAAATTCGTGTTTTCCAACGAATGCATCAGTGCATTTGATCTGTTAAAAGATAGGTTGGTCACCGCTCCAATTATGGTTTCCCCAGATTGGACGTTACCATTTGAACTCATGTGCGATGCAAGCGATTTTGCGGTAGGAGCCGTGTTAGGACAAAGGAAAGACAAGCAATTCCACCCAATTCACTATGCGAGCAAAACCTTAAACGACGCACAAGAAAACTACACAACCCCGAGAAAGAACTTCTCGCAGTAGTTTTCGCATTTGACAAATTCCGCTCGTATCTAGTCCTGTCAAAAACAGTCGTCTATACCGATCATGCAGCCCTACGTTATCTGTTCAACAACAAGATGCAAAGCCGAGATTGATACGATGGATACTTCTGCTTCAAGAATTCGACATTGAGATTCGTGACAAGAAAGAGCAGAAAATCTAGCGGCTGATCATCTTTCGCGTCTTGAAGATTCGAACCATCCACAAACCGAGGAATTCAAAATAAATGATAATTTTCCTCACGTTCCTTTTGAACATCCAATCTTCAATCGATGAGTATCCTTGGTTTGCCGATTTCGCAAACTATTTGGCAAGCGGAATCCTTCTCAAAGGAATGACTTATCAGCAAAAGAAGAAATTCTTTACTGATATTAAGCATTACTATTGGGAAGATCCGTACCTATTCAGAATCGGTGCGGACCAACTCATTCGAAGATGTTGTACGGAAGTGAAGCGGAACAGATCCTAAGGCACTGTCATGAAGGACCCACGGGAGGCCACCATGGAGCAACTCTAACAGCCAAAAAGGTCTTCGATTCTGGATTCTATTGGCCCACGATCTTCAAGGATGCTCACAACATGGTACGCACCTGTGATGCATGTCAAAGAGCAACCAACATCTCGACACGGGATGAGATGCCTCAGAAACCCGTTCAAGTATGCGAGGTATTTGATGTATGGGGTATTGATTTCATGGGGCCATCCCGGTATCATTTGGAAATCGTTACATCTTAGTAGCAGTTGATTATGTCTCAAAATGGGCCGAAGCTCAAGCCCTGCCTACCAACGATGCAAGAAATGTTGTCAGATTCCTTAAGAAATTATCTCTCGTTTTGGTACCCCCAAGGCTTTGATTAGTGATCGAGGAACCCATTTTTGTAACAACCAGCTCGAAAGAGCAATGGCTCGTTATGGAGTAAACCATCGCTTTACAACCGCTTATCATCCACAAGCGAATGGGCAAGCGGAAGTCACTAATCGAGGTATCAAACGAATCCTAGAAAAAACCGTAGGACAAAATCACAAGGACTGGTCTGCCAAGCTAGACGATGCATTATGGGCTTTTCGAACAGCCTTTAAGACTCCCATTGGCACAACACCGTTTAAACTCGTTTATGGGAAGTCGTGTCATCTACCTGTGGAACTGGAACATAAAGCCTATTGGGCACTCAAAGCAGCAACCTAGACCAAGGCCTTGCAGGAAAGAATCGATTTCTACAAATCCATGAACTAGAGGAACTGAGAGAACAAGCATACGAAAACGCTAGGGTTTACAAGGAAAAGACAAGGAAATTCCGACTCTCGTTTAAGGAGCACTAAACGATTTCATGTGGGGGAACGTGTCTTACTGTATAACTCTCGTTTACGTCTGTTTCCCGAAAGTTAAAATCACGTTGGTCTGGACCTTACACGATTAAAAATGTGTTTCCAAATGGTGCCATCGAAATTGACAACCACGACGGTTAAGTTTCAAAGTGAATGGACATCGTTTAAAGCCATATAACGATGGGCCAACCAAGATTTTCTCGGAGGAATTACACCTCCGCCCCGACGAGGATTAAGTGTGGGGAAGGGTCGCGCCGAAGACCCGAAACGAAAACACGGCACTTGTACATAGATTTTGTCTGAAATTTTTAGCTTTTTGTAGGACTCCCAAGCACAAGCACGGGCCGTGCCCCACCAAGCACGCCCCCGTGACTCTGACAAATATTTCCCACGATCTCCGCTGACGACTCTGGAACGTTACAGGACGAATTTAAGGCGACTTCTGACAAGCACGGGGCCGTGCCTACCCAAGCACGCCCCCGTGATCAACTTTGCAGACCTGTGTATAATACCACACTTGTTCCAAGCTTTCATCACACCCATTTCTGCTCAAAATCTCACGAAGAAGGGATGAAAGAATCCAGTCAAGGAAGTTCCAATTGGAATCCTGCAACGAAGCCCCGGTCTGAAACTAGAGAGCCAACGACTCAAGAGTATTTCTTTAAGCTCCATGAGCTAATCAAGAAATTGACGGAGATGAATCTCACCGCAACTCAACGCTTGGCTGAACTTATCCAGAAAGTTCAGGAAATGAGCGAGGAGCTTGTTTCCATCAATCGTCGGCTTGCAGAACTTAGCAACCGCACTTCGCACTACCCTCTCCCGACCCTTCCACACGAAATGTGTGGAGGCTTCTTCTAGAGGCATTTCGTGAAGGGTCATGTGCGCTAGTGCGCGTTAAGGAGTCTGGTTTTGCAGTTTCAGATTCCCGGTTATTAACGTATTATGTAATCGTAGGAGATAGGAAAATGTAATTGTCGCTTGGTTTGCTTATTTGAATTCTAGAACTAATTCCGTAACTTCTCTGATGAATTGGATACGTCAAAACTTAGCGGGTAAATTACGCAACGCGCGAAATTGAAAAACGGAACAACAAAAGACTGAACCAAAACTGCATAAAGCAATCACGGCCCCGTGCCCATATAGGCACGCCCCCGTGATGACAAAAATTCGACACAATCTGACTTGTTTCAGCAATTTGTCTTGTTCCCCATCAATGATGAATGTTAAAACCCGAAATTTTGGCCTGCAAGTCGTATCCTCTTCATCTTGTGACCATTTTTTCATTTCTTCTTCACATTTTCAAGCATCCTTTCAAGAGATTTATCAAAAGGTTAGTATGCTAATTCCCATGATTATGATAGCCATTTGCATGTATTTAGGTGATTAGGTCTCTAAACAACCGAAATCCTAATGATTATATGTAAGAGCTTGTGCTTAAACATATTATGGAATTATGAATGCTTTATGCCTCTTTGTTTATGTTCTCTTGAAAGTTGATTAGTGTTGTTTAGTTTGATTAGTTAGTTATTATTAGTATTAGTATGTTTCCCGTTAGTGTTAACAAGACTTTCTTCATAATGTGTGGTGATTTCTTTGTTAATCATGTTCAAGTTACGAGAATTGGCAAGTAGTGTTGAAACATTATATATTTTTGTCTTGAATTATTAACAATTGCTCAAAATGTTTAACGTATAATCTTTGGTTTTTCAAGCAAGAAAATAACAAATTTATGCTTAATCAAGGATTTACAAACAAAACCACATTTGATTGAGTTGAAATTTCATGCTTCAAAATGTTAACCGCACCCCCACGTTTCAAGAGACACACCCCCATGTTTAACAAACTCTTCGAACGTGTCAACTGTTTTTCAACACAAGTTCACAAAAAGGGGTGACGTGGCTTTTGAAAATCAATTTTGTCCCTAAAATAAATAGACTATTCCGAAAATCTGTTTTGTATATGTTAACTGATTTGTCAAAATTTCAGGATCATGAACCATCCATACTTACAATTTGACGAAAACCGTGAAAGAAAGGGTTGAAAGGTCGCATTTGCAAGCCGATGAAGAAATCTTGACGGCTGTCGGACAGCTCAAAAGATACAACAATTTATGAGTATTCAGTGGAAGCGGTTGTTTTCACAAAACAGGCCTTTCCATTTATGAACTAACTCTAGAATTTTTAGCATCTTTCAGATTCAGCGTGAAAGACTCCGACCCTTGGGATGAGGAAGCAGTTACATTCAGGCTGGGTGGACATTGGCGAAAAACATCCATCGCTTTGTTGGTGTCTATCTGGAATATATACAGAACAGGAAATGGATGAGGAAGCAATCTCAGGAATGCCAGCTTATCATACATTTCCAGATGAGGAAAGTAGGGACGCAGAAAGCGGCGCCATGAGAAAGGCATTTTGGGAGAAGATTAGAATAGGGGCATTCAACTCAAGTAAAACCAAGAGTAGTCAGATTCGGGACCCGTTGCTACGATACATACATCGGTTGCTTAGCCATTCGATAACAGCTCGTGGCCAAAGCGAGGGAGTTGTTAGTTTGAGAGACCTGTTTATCTTATACTGTATGACTAATCATTTGCCATGCAACATTGGGTATTTGTTTTGTAACTGTTTGCCAGGAATGCAACTGCAGGTGCCCCGACACCAATGTTTGGAGGAAGCTGGATCCTGAACTTATACGAGAGTTATGGGTGTAACACGGAGGGAACCGAAGGAGTAATGCCAGGGTTGTTGGACTTAAGCATTTGCACAAGCATGTACATGATCACAACCTTACCAAATGGACAACCGAGATTCATGGATAGGAAGGGACAAATCTGGGATCCGGCAGATCCCGAGGAGATTATCATGGACCTTGATATGCCAACACATCATGAAGATGTCGGGGCCTCCAGCTCACACGCCGGAGAATTTCCAACCATGTTAGACCTTTATGAAGCAATCCAGACCACCAGTGACCATGCAAGGAGATCATTCGAATACGCGCAACAAGCTTTCAACCGCGTCGAAAATCTGAACTCTCGAGTGGACGACCTGAGCAATGATGTCACGTACATCAGAAACCGAATGTATCATGAGTGGGGGGATATCCCACCACAAAGCCCTTGAAAATCCACATCACTTTCAGGGGCCGGGCACAGTCGTTTTGTGCCAATCTATCCTTTACTTTATGTCATTTTCTTTTTATTTTATGTGTTTAGAATTTTAATGTTTTCAATAAATGGACGATATTTCAGGTGATCCCGATGGTTCTCGCAAGCAAAGGCAAACTCGACTTCATCATATTTTGGGGAGTATCTCGTTTCCATTCCTTGTTTTAATTTATCTATCACATTAGGGACAATGTGAATTTAAGTGTGGGGATGGGATTAATCGAGACACATACTTAATACTTTGCTAAAAACAGGTCCAAATTGAAAATTTTTAACAAAATCACTTAACCATTAATTTTTGTGACACGAAGCCAAAAATTTAAACAATTTTTGATAAGCCAAATTATAAATATACGTTTTCGGGAAATAAATAAGTAAATAAGAGAAATCCAAATAAAAGTTCAAAATATTTTTTATGATATCCTTAAAAGCAATAATCAAGTAAACATATGTAATCATGCAAAATGAAACACTTTTACCCAATTCCATCCATTTGTGAGTTTATTTTTTAGCCTTAAACAGCTTTTGCAAACCTTTGCAATTTACTTTCATTCTGGATTCAATTGAGAGTACCTCATGATACGTGTGATTAGAACTTGCTTTGGGTATACATTTCAAGACCTTAATTAGTATTTTCTGCATAAAAATGAGTTAGGCATTAGGAAACCCTTAACCATTCAAGCCCCAACCATTTTCTTTTAATCTTCCCTACCCGAACGTCAACCCTAGTTAGCCCCGTTAAGCTTAAACATTTTATTTTTATGACCCGAATCACCAAGTCACTCAACCAAAAAGCCTTCAACAAAACCCATTTTTCGTTAAAGACACGATTTTGGTTTATATATAAAAAAAAGAGAAAAGAAAATAAAAGAAAAAAGTGAAAAAGAGAAAAGAAAGAAAAATTTGGTCTTTTACCGGCAGACCTAAAAGAACTAGAATGCATTCTTTTGATTTTAATTTACTTTGTTGCCTTCATCACGCAAACCGGGACTTCCCCCAGAAATCCGCGAACAAATTTACAACCTCACGTACGACGCAAGAAAGAAATGGCGAAAAAAGGAACAAGTTCCGCCATTTGTGGAATTTCAAAGAGCGCCATAAAGAGACGGGCAAAAGATACGAAAGATGCCCGAATTGTGAAAATTGGTCACACGATGGAAAATGCAAAAAGAACCAAACTGAGTCCCAATACGAATACACAGAACTGATCCGATCGGGTGCTATTAGGCTTCAAGCCGAACGATCCTTATGAAAGGTTAGTTTTGTGTATCTTCCGGGTAAAGGATGAAGTAAGGTTTCTAAAAGCAAAATATGGTCTTGACAATCTGACCTTAACGAGTCCTCAAGTTAGCATATCCCTTCTGGCTTGAAGTATTGTATAGGGAACTTTTTACTGCTTTCCTTGTAGTTTATGTTAGAAAAATAAACCAAGACCGTCATATTTAGCATTTAGCCACTTTTTCCAAACATTCCACACCCGAGCCCGAGCCAAGTTACAACCCATCAAAGACCTAATGATTTATGCAAGTAATATCTAAGTAGGTGGAGAATTGATCCCTTAGCAAGCTTATGATTCCACACGTATTCATGCTAGGCAATTGAGCGTATTAGTCATACTTCATCTTATGTATGGCTCCATATATTCAGCCGAGCGTGAGTGTGTTTTGTAAGGAGTTTGGATTTTTGCATGGTTATAATCATTACTAACAATCCCATTGCTTGCTAGGATATCATTCTATACATGCTTAAAATGTTTACATTTGGATGAAATAATTTTTACTTGCATATTTCCCGAAAGACATATTATCTTTTATTTTATTTGGTTTTTGGTGGAGTTGTCATTTTAAGTGATTTGCTTGAGGACAAGCAAAGTTTAAGTGTGGGGATATTGATGTGCTCCAAATTATACATAAAAACACTATCAAAAGCACATCATTTATTCCTTGATTTCTCCCGAAATATGATGATTATGTACTTAAAATCATTCAATTGTGTTTTCAGGTGTTGTGAAGGGCAAGATGGACAAAAGGAGCATAATGGACAAGAAATTGAAGAAATTCAAGCTTAAAGCTCCAAGCATGGGGCCGTGCCTCATTAAGCACGCCCCCATGCCTTGCCTGAAACACACCCCCGTGCTAATTTGGCACACCCCCGTGATTGGACATCTGACAGGACAAAAGTACTGTTCCCCAAAAGTAGTCACGGGGCCGTGCCCCATATCAACACGGGGCCGTGATACCCCCTTTCACGGGGCCGTGCCCCATTTGTCACGGGGCCGTGCCCGACAACACCTGTGCGTACGATCCGACCAACTTTCGTAAGCATTGTACTAACACGGGGCCGTGCCTTTTTGTCAAGGGTCGTGCTTAAACACTCCGGGAAGCCCATAAATAGAAGTCCAAGTTCATCATTTTGGAAGCTTTTGGGAGGAGGGATACTCTGCAGAATTGTCTCGGGAATCAAGTCTTGAAGATCATTTGGAGGCTCGGGAGGTGCATACAACACTTGGAAGAGGCTCGGGATTGTCTAAACACCATCCATTGTGGATCATTGGTTTGATTGTTCTATTTTATCAATGAATCCATATCTATCTTCTATGTTGTTTGTTATATTACAGGTCATTATGAGCTAAACTCCTATTATCATCCTACTTGGATGAAACTTATGTAATTTGTGATGAATTAATGGTGTGATAAATATTGTGTTAACGTTATGGTGGTCTTGGGAAAACTTTCGATGGGTAGCACCTACATTTGAACGGGGGGTTTATAAGTTTATGGTTTGTAATTGTGATTGTCATACACGGTTGAAAAACGTATGATCAACTTTTATTCATAACAACTATGGCTAATTAACTAGAGATGGTTATTAGAAATCATAAGACCTTAACTTTCTGATCATTTACGGGTTCCCTTTTATTAGTCTGAG
Source organism: Flaveria linearis (assembly GCA_024085815.1). Classification (NCBI taxonomy): domain Eukaryota; kingdom Viridiplantae; phylum Streptophyta; class Magnoliopsida; order Asterales; family Asteraceae; genus Flaveria; species Flaveria linearis. The sequence goes on from CM044016.1 coordinate 51,572,891, forward strand.
AAATCTACAGTAATTGTTATGGTTTTCTAAAATTAATGGTATGTTAGAATAGAACTTGATCAACTCTCTTCTTACATTAAGTTATGTTTTCAGAAATTGTATGTCGAAAAGGACACAAAAGATTTACCTACATCACTAGGGCCTTGACCTAAGCAGTAATCTCAACCTGTGTTGGTCCTAGTCACTACGGAGCGGATAGACGAGAAATCGCGCCAGCTCATCTTTATAAACGTTAACACCATTACTTTATTCAATATCTTTAATCACACCACCACTTCATCACAATTACATAAGTGTAATCCAAGTTAGGATGATAGCCTTTATCCCCTGATCTTAAATCCAAAAGTTTCAACTTGTTTACTTTATTTCTTATTTTTATTGTTAGTTTAAAACCCTAAGAAACCCTAATTTACACCAATGCAACTTATCATTCTCTTAAACAAAATTGATAGTTAATTATAAGGATTGTTGAGTAGTCTTAGTGTGTCCACGGATTGATACTTGGTTCTTACCATCACTATATTACCTCACGATAGGTGCACTTGCCTTTTGTGTGTGTAGTCAGTAGTAGTAACAACCATTTAAAACTGAATCTGTACGAAAAATTCTTTATCAAAAATATATATATATACTTTCACACCGCATCAGTAGATACGAGTTAACTTTTCCATGCGGTCAGTCTCCCGGATTTCCAGGAAATGTGCGGATTTCGTCAAGCGATCCACGATCACCTAAATGGTATCGCATCCGCTGGGAGTTTTTGGCAGTTTTGTGATGAAATCCAATGATATCTGTTCCCACTTCCACACTAGAATTTCCGGTTTTTGAAGTAAACCAGATGGTCGTTGATACTCCACCTTAACCTTAGAACAGGTTAAACATCTGCTTACATAGGTGGCGATATCGGCTTTCATGTTTGGCCACCAGTAAAGAACCTTCAGATCGTGATACATCTTGTCTGAACCTGAATGGATAGAGTACCATGATTTGTGAGCTTCGTCCTTACTAGCTCTCGTAGGTCTCCATACAAAGGAACCCATGTTCAGTCCACGAAGTGGCGGATTCCATCAGACTTGGTTTCCAGTTGCTTCTCCATGCCTCGTAGCTATTCGGCTTTCAGGTTCTTGTCTTTTAATGTCTCAAGTTGAGCATTGCGGATCTGATCAGGTAAACCTGTGTGAATGGTGAGTTGTAATGCTCGAACTCGTTTTGGCTTAGGTGTCTCCTTTCGACTTAAGGCATCTGCTACTACATTAGCCTTGCCAGGATGATACTTGATCGCACAATCATAGTAGTTCAACAACTCGACCCAACAATGTTGTCTCATGTTCAGCTCCTTCTGTTCAAAGATGTGCTGGAGACTCTTGTGATCGGTGTAAATAGTGCACTTGGTATCGTACAAGTAGTGTCTCCATATCTTGAGTGTAAAAACGACTGCTCCCAGCTCTAGGTCATGTGTCGTGTAGTTTTTCTCGTGAACCTTCAATTGTCGGAAGCATAAGCAATCACCTTCTTACGTTGCATTAGCACACAACCGAGGCCTTGAATAGAAGTATCACAGTAAACTACAAAATCATCTGTTCCCTCAGGCAAGGATAGAATCGGTGCCGTACAGAGTTTCTGCTTCAGAACCTGAAATGCGGATTCTTGTTTATCACCCCAATTGTGCGTAGTGCCATTATGAGTTAATGCGGTGAGAGGTTGAGCAATCTTTGAAAACCCTTCGATGAACCGTCGATAATATCCAGCCAACCCGAGAAACTGTCGTACCTCAGTCGGAGTCTTAGGCGTAGCCCAGTTCTTGATGGCTTCTATTTTTGCCGGGTCAACATGTATCCCATTCTCATCGACCACATGACCCAAGAAATGGACCTCTCGTATCTAGAAGTCGCACTTTGAAAATTTAGCGTATATATATATATATATATATATATATATATAATATATATATATTGTTACTCTTTTTCTCTTTGTTGTGTAAGCTATATGTAAATTATCAACTTCCAGAATCAGCCTAAGGTGCTCCTCATGTTCTTCCTTATTCTTTGAATAAATAAGGATGTCATCGATGAAGACAATGATGAACTTGTCCAAATAGGGTTTGCACACTCCGTTCATGAGGTCCATGAAAACCGCTGACGCATTGGTAAACCCGAATGGCATAACCAAAAACTTGTAGTGGCCATACCTAGTTCTGAAAGCAGTCTTTGAAATGTCTTCATCTCGAATCCTTAGTTGATGATAACCCGACCTCAGATCTATCTTGGAATAGAAACTCGACCCTTGAAGTTGATCGAACAAATCATCGATGCGCGGGAGTGGATAACGATTCTTAACCGTTGCTTTGTTCAATTCCCTATAATCAATACACATACGAAAGGTTCCGTCCTTCTTCTTGACAAACAGGACTGGGGCTCCCCACGGTAATGAGCTAGGTCTGATAAACCCTTTATCCAATAGTTCCTGCAATTGCGTAGACAGCTCTTGTAGTTCTTTTGGAGCTAATCCGTACGGTGCTCTCGCGATAGGTGCGGCTCCAGGTACAAAATCAATCTGGAACTCGACTTGGCGATGCGGTGGGAGACCGGGTAGGTCTTCAGGGAAAACCTCGGGATAATCACATACAACAAGGATATCTTCAATTTTCTTTTCCTCGGTTTTTTTTTCTCGGTGCAAGGAAAGCTGTATGACCCTTACGTAAGCATTTCTGGGCTTTCATGTAGGAGATGATTCCAGAGACTGTACCACTCTCCTCGCCATGAACTGACAAAACTTCACCACTAGGAAGTGGTACACGAATGATTTTCTCATAACAGATTATCTCAGCTTGGTTCTTAGACAACCAGTTCATACCAACAACCACATCAAAGCTACCATGGGTAATAGGAATCAGATTTATATCGAATAAATATCTAGAAAACCCTAGATTACGACTGCCAAGCACATGGGTGGCGGTTATAGCTCTACCATCGGTTACTTCTGTGGTATATTCTGGAACTTAAACTGGTAAGAACTACCTCTAGCAGTCCACTCAAGTTACTGGGTATGAAACTTCCATCGTCACGTGAATGAGATAATACTGAAACAGAACTACCATTTCTATCGGTTTCCAATCTTCTTAAGCCTTGGATGGTTTCTCTTTAAATGCACAAGTTGTCTATACTCCTAGTATCCTTTCAGTGCTTCTTGTGGTTGATATAACTTGGCCTAGATGTTCACACGACGGTTCTTAAAGGTATGGCCAAATTTCCCCACAACGCTCTCAAATGTTCTTCTTGCACAACCCATGGCGATTATAGTTGCACTTGTTACTTATAATAGAAAGGCGGAGATGTAATGAACGTGGTCGTCATAATATCTTGCTATTTGGTCCTACGCCAAACGTAGTCAGCCAGAAAAATCCAATTGGATTCCCACCATTAGAGAGACAAACAAATATAACGTACGCTTAAACATGATAGATATCAAATGAAATGAATGTTAGAACGCTCAAATTACCAAGACTCCAAGTCTTAATATCAATCCAATGACAAAGTCTACATGCGTAGAGAGTATCGCCACTCTATTGCAACTTTTGAAGATCTGTCACATTGTAGGTGGATAGTTTTGCACGGTCACTGAAAAGACAGAAAGGGTAGCATCTCATAGAGACTAGGACTAATGCCATAATACAAATCTCATTAAGGTTCAAGGTAGATGAGAAATTTCATGCGAGTAGGAATGAAGGATTTGTTTCCATATCAATAGTGAGGTTTTATGAGAACCGAGACCTCATGTCACCAAGCATAGAAATGAAAGTTTGTACTGATTATGACCGTTATCACCTGACAGAGTCGCCAGAATTCTCATGCATGACAAATTACAATTACGTGTGCACCCGTGATTCTAATTTGCTTTGCATGGTCACCCCTGGTTCCTCCCATCCAAGATAACATACCTTGTCAAGTACCGAGTGTTATCAATGATAGAGGTATCAAAGATATAGTTATTAAACCAAGGGTCAATTAACCAAGGTTGTACAAAAGATTCGGTTAAGGAAACAACGGGGAATCAGGACGATCTAGCCTTTTCCCTTTGAATCTCTAAGCGTGTACATGTCTAAGTCTGAACCTCTGATAGACTTCAAATCTCTTCAGTTGTCCCACATTTACTGTTCAGGCTAGTGAGGAAGATGGGGTATGTTAGAAGTAGAAACAAGTGTGAAAGAGTTGGAAGAGTAAGGTGTGTCGTTCTATTTGTTTGTCATCGTTAGGTTAGTCAAGCGTGTTAGAAAGGTTTTTCGTGTTTCAAAGTGGTAATGTTAGGTTCAAGTCGTCATTGCTTCAACTCCGGGAGTGAAGAAACAAGTGTAGATGTTGGAAGTAAGCTAGCGGGACTCTCCGCCCCTCTGTTAGTCGAGGATGATACATGTGACATGGATAGTGCGGATAATGTTATGATCGTTTAGCAATGTAGTGTTAGTATGTCGGGAGAATGTTCGTACAGCAGTTGCAATCATGTAAGAGTTTCTGTGCAATACTAGTGTTGTGTCTAAGGCTATAGTCTAGATGCAAATGCAATCCTAGTTCTCTATAACCTGTGGCTCTGATACCAATCTGTCACACCCTCAATCTCCACAAACGGGGTTTTACCGTTAGGCGTGTGACAAACCAGGATCTCAGACACAGTCATATCAAACGACACTATATGAATTTTTAAAAATAAACATTTGACTTCAATCAGAGGAACATAAACGAAATAAACATTAGTGCGGAAGCGTATACACGGAATGTAAACCAATACATGAAAGTTACAAGTGCCAAATCAAAACAAAATGTTCAATGCAAGAAATTAAGATTGATGATGCATGTCCTGAGTGCGTTCCGGAAGCGTGCATCATGAGCCTATGCGTTCCTGTGACCTGAGAAAACATGCTAAAGTGTGTCAACATAAAGTTGGTGAGTTCACATGTTTAATTTCAGATAAAATGTTGGTAACTATTCAAATGGTAAAGTAATTAAAGCATATCGATAGGTAGCTAGCCTATAGTTAAGTTACTTAGCGTTTCGAACCGAAGCTGACTGTTTGCATATCCCATATGTTTGTTATCTTCCCGTCACGTCTCACCAGACAGTGACTAATGTTAGGTCAATAATGCACCCGTTTGACCTCCAATCAAGCTAGCGCGACTAGCCCGGGCGGGGTTTGTCAAACCCAGTAGTACTACTCAGAATTACCTCGCTACACATTACTAATGGTTCGAGAATGTAAGGACTGTTATGTGTGTTTGCACTAACGTAACAGGTGATATCAATAATACTAAAACCATTTATGAAATATGTTGCATGTTTTCTCCCCCAAAAGGAAAGAAAGTAAAATAGGGGCCGTGAAGACTCACAGATTATGTAGTAAGTATGTAGGATGGAAGCCTCACAAGTGTTGTTTACAATGAACAGTCAAACACCTATTGACAGTTATGTTAAGCGTTAATGATGTGTCTAGTGTTAATAGTAATGTTTAGTCGGGTCGGGCCGTATCGGTTCGGTAGTGGGTAACACACACATAAACGCATGCAATGGATCTTGTGTAGATCCAAGTATTAGAATCGTTGCCATTGTCGATGATATTTGTTTAAAAGGGTTGTTGTTGTTAGAGAATTACTTAGTAAGCATTAGTGGTACAAATCGATTGTTGTTAATAGTAAAATGTTAAGTTGGTTTGACATGGAATACCATTAATAAGTTTGATAGTGTAACTTTTAAAGATTGTCATTAGCAACGGTACTCGTGTCGATGTCACCTTAACATCACACGATAAACACACTGCACACAAGACGAAAACTCACTCACAGCAATTCCACTCGCACGACAGGACCAGACGCATGACTCAACACTCCATCCGCACGAACGGGCCTTCAATCGTACGAATCAGCTTCCTTCGTACGATTGAACCCTCCTTCGTGCGACTCAGTATTCAGTCGTACCACACAGCACCCATTCGCACGACTCAACGACAATTCGCATGATTCAACCATCATTCGTACGAATCAGCTTCATTCGTACGACTGAACCTTCATTCGTACGATTGGACCTTCAGTCGTGCGATACACACAGTCACACACATTCATCCGCATTGACTCAATCGCACACACTCTCAATCGCATGCATTCAATCGCACGACACGCACATACGCATAGACTCAGTCACACGACTCACCCCAGTCGCACCACTCAGTCGCCTGAAAGGCCCAGTCGCGAAACAGCAGGTTCGCGACTGCTGGAGGTGCAGAGCAGCGTCCCGCTACTCCGGGCACGAGTTTCCCAAATCAAGGACCTCCAGAAACACTTTTCTAACATCTCTATGTAAAATGCACATGCAGAAGGACAACACACGCACCCACACGACCTCATGTGCTCGGGTTGAACCCGAGCACCCGAAACCCTAAATTCGCAGAAGTGAGACGAGCAAGAAAAGGGTAGCCAAGGTTGCCTACCTGCTGAAACTGTGTTAACTCAGCTGTAGCCACGATTTCCCTGGCAAAAACGAGATCAAACGAGGTGGTTTTGGTGCTAGGATGTGGTAGAGAGGTGGAGAAGAAGAAAATGAAGAAGGAGATGAAGAAGAGGGTGTAGAAATGAAAGTTAGAGCTGGTAAGGGGTTTATATACCCAGCCCTAGTTTAGCAATTTGTCACCTTTGGTCCTCGCACTTAGTCCCCGAGTTCCTGAATTTGTTTCGGTTGATAACGACGTAAATGGGCGAGTTATATTAATTAAGAGGATTCCTTAAGAAAGCCCGTTTATCTGAATCCTCTACAAACACCATTTTGTGTCTTGAAAATGGGGTCATTCATGACGTTAGTATTATATAACATAATATATTTAACGATGACGGTGGTGATGCTTGTAAACGTTTTAGGTGATAATGATGCAAACAATGATAACGACAACAGTCGGAATGGTGTTAACCTGAAATTACGGTGTGTCACAATATCCACGTCATAATGAAAGTAATAACGAGTCTCGTTGATTGAAATCAAGATAGAGTTTTAAATATTTCCAAGGTTAAGGATTCAAAAGTGATTCAAGAAGTGACGCAAACAATAAGAAATGCATTTGTAACCATGTTTTGCATGGTAGCAAATTTCCAAGTACAGTTTGCATACGTAGTTCAGCAAACCCATAAGCACGGCTGAGAACATTCGTGTGTCTAGAAAGACATGAACACAAGTTGATAATGTCTTTATTTAGCAGAAAGATTGTTTAAGAAGGCTACCATCGCGCAATCATGTCTTGATGATAACTCAAGATGAAAGTCGATAAGTAAAGAATAAATGGTTCAATATAGCTAGATCAAGTCAAAACATAAGGATAAAGGGAATGAAATCGATTTAAGAATTTAAATGCTCCAAGCTCGGAATAAAAATTAACCTAGAGCGATCAGGTCTCCTTTCAAGTTCAGAAATCATGCTTTGGCTTTATAGGTCGAAAACACTAACATTGATTCTCCCTTCAAGTTACTACATGTTTCTTGTCAAGTGATTAAAACTTTGGTAAGTTTGAGATCAAGAAATGAGAATAGCCACCAAGGTGTGGTTTTCACTCCTAGCTTGATAGTGTATTTCCCAAAGTATAAGCTACTTACCAAATCAAAAAGTTTGATCCTAACTTATTGTTGAGGATCCACGGAAACAAGACGAGGTAACTCACCATTAAGGTAAGGGAAATCACTTCTATCTTAACAGTGAAGTTTTACAAAAACAAAATATAGCAAAATGAAATTCTTCATCAAAATCCAGATTTCACTCCTACTTTGATGAGGTCGTTTCATTTGAGAAAATACATTCTATAAAAATAAAATTATCATCAAGGTATGGAATTCACGCCTATCTTGATGATTGAGCTTCATAATAACAAGAAAACAATCGCGAATTGACATTTGTCACCAAAGTACAGGTTTCAATCCTATTTTGGTGAGATCATGTCACTCGTGAAATGCAAGTTCCAAGAAAATAATTGAAGTCAGTTCTCAAGATAAGGAAATCACCCCGATCCAGAGGATGAAATTTCATAAAACACACAATTGAAAGCCATTTATCGAATGAAGAATCATCACCAAAGTAAGAGAATCACCCCTGTTTTGATAAGTTAGAATCATTTAGGAGATACGAGTGTTCTTAATCATAGGTTGACTTGCAAACTTTTGCATTGCCTGTGATGCAAAACGGTTAGACGATTTTACAAAGCTCGGCTTAGCAAACGAAGAGAATATCGGCTAGAAATTCAAAAACTTCAAATTACACCAATGTAACCTTACAGGAAGAGAAAATCATGCTTGCTAGGCTTAAGGTTAAAGTTCGGGATAACAGAGTTAGTTGTGATAGGTTCCCAAATCTAAAAAACAAAATCAATGATGAAAATGATTCAATACAACAATGAGATGTAAACATTCGGTTCAAAACAAAAGGGAAATATGTTGACTTCTCAGGGTATTATGTCAGCCATAACTTTACAGATAACACGCGTACCTATAAGCGAACACCCATCTCATGAGTTACAGGTCAGATAAACGGATCCAACGGTCGAATCAGATTTAAATGTATACCTTGCCTAGACAAGGTATCCCGAGATGCAGGTATTCCACCTTTCGGCATTGCATGATTTCAGTTGTGGGACACACTTTAAGGACATTTGAGAACCCTAAGTATCAATTTTAAGTTTTGAAAACTATTCGGTTTTGACGACCAATGTCTTTGGATATATTATGATCCATGTACATATTGGTCAAGGTATATAGATAGTTACATAAGGCGCACAACGTATAACGATGTTTAAACGTAGGAATTGAGGAGTATAACGAGTTCAATATTAACGGGAACATCCTGTAAGATAGGAATGGGAAGATATTAGGGTTTCGATGATAAACCAGTACAAGGAATCAAGAATTTTTGATATTTTAAATATAACCCGGATGGTTCCATTTGGTAACGCATTACCATTTGGAAACGTTGGCACGTTAAGGTAAATTGACCCATTTGCCTTAAAAACTTGTGTACGTTGACCATAGTTTATCACTCATCCCAGAAATCCCCAGGTAAGCATAACTGGTCTCGTAATGAGATTTATACGATATGTTTGCCTTAGCCCGAAGGCCTTTTATCAGGAAATCCAGAATACAGGTGTCTATGTGTCACACAAATTTCTTAGGTTCATGAAATCAAAACCTTGATGGGATTTTCATAGATTAGACGTATAGTCTAAGGAATTAAAAATTAAACCCATAATAAATAGTGTAGATTCCACACGTCGTCGACAATAAGTTTCATTTGTCGGGGAGAGTCAAAGAGTCAAGAATAAGTTTAGGGAGACAAGTAACAAAGTTTAAATATTTACAAGGCAATCCTATGCTAAGGCATCAAGTTGCGCATAAGAAGGCATAGCATTATATAGCATGCAAACCATATAGTATCTAAAAGAATATAAGTATTATCCTATAAGGTTCATGCATAAGCTATAGTCTAGGTCACCGTTTCTAATAACCTAAATCCCTATAGTTATGGGCTCTGATACCAATCTGTCACACCCCAACCTGGAAGGCGGAATCGTCGGAGTGTGAGAGTTAAGATCGTTCACAGCCACATAACGCTATTTATTAAATACAAATATATTAATCATAAGTTCCAATTGTATCATCACAATCATAAGTCTCAAAGAAATTAAAATAAACATAAAAAGTCATTTTATTTCATTTATTTATCTAGTCCATTCCTAGATGTGTAAGCTTCAAAGAGTAGAAATCAAACTTGAGTATTTCCTGAAACATGTTAAAATAAAAGGTCAACATAAAAATGTTAGTGAGCATTTCATAGTTTTCAATACATACAATATATAAAGGTTGGCGATTCAAGTCATAAGTTAGTAAATAAAGTGATTAGTGATGTTATGAACAATGCAACAATCAAACCTCGACAAAGTTTTACAAGTCTCAAATGTTTACAAGATTATACGATTAGCTAAGTGTACTTGGATCAACCAAGCAGGCTTGTCTGGCCCATAGATCTATGACTTCGCTAGGCTAGCAATAGTTAATGATTGTACATATAACGCCAAAACATGGTAACCACAAAAGTTCAACTAACCAGAACTTTACATGATGAATTTCCATAAAGTTTACAAGTCTCAAACAAATTTACAAGTGTAATAATATAAGTTAACATGTTTCACCCCAAAGTGTGAAAATAAGAAAAAAGGGTATGGAAATACTCACATGATCAAATGTATAAAAATGACGATTAATAAGAAATGTAATAAGCAGTGATCCAATGTAGTTCTTCACAAGACACCTAAAATTATATATATTACAAGGTTAAAGTTTAATTATAATAAGTTTAGCAAATTAACGTGACTAAAGTTCAATTTGATGTTTGGGGCTTTGTCAATTATATTTAATAAATGGATATCAATTATATTTTCTTGGGAACAATATATTTGTACTTTATATAAAGATGTGAAATAAGATTAACATTTATAATAATTTTGTAATATTTATATAAAAATAAAGTCTCATAGCTAAATAAAATAAGCACGATTTAAAAAATAATTTATACCTGCTATTTGAACAAATAATGATTTAGTGAGTTATAACGATATTTAAAATCTATTTTATAAGCAATTGAACTAACTATGTCATTTTATAACAAATTAGCAAATAAGTTAAACAATATTTAAAATTAGTATCATTTGTTTAAAACAAATAAATTTCTAGTAAATTAGTTAGATGGTTTTAAAAATATTTGACATTTTAAATGAATTTAGTATCTTTGTTAATAATTTTCTAGAAATTATTTTTGGCTAAAACCCTTTAAAAAAATAAGATGATGGTGCCCGGGTTCGAACCCGGGACCTCATGTATGTGAGGCTAGTGCCTTAACCGGTGAACCAGGGCCGTGGCCTTGGTATCACTTGGTTTTAATTCTTTAAAACACCATATAAACAGAACCCCCAACATTTTAGAACCCTAGAATCGATTGGAAACCAAATTGATCATCAATTCGTACGATTTAATCCAATTAACGTTAGGGCTTTGTTTCCCGATGTTGAAACGAGTATAATGATATGTATAACTTACATGATTGTTTTTGAATTGATGATGAACCATAAGAAGATATCCGCGACTGATGGTTTGTCAAAAATCCGTAATAACAATGCCGATATGGTTCAATTAATGAATGAAAAAGCTTCCAAGGTTGATGAGGAACAGAAGCCCTTTATCAATTGTATTCGAAGATGCTCCGAAGATGGATTTCGACAATGATGCAGGTCGCGATGACGTTGATGATCGGAATAAAAGGTTTGTGTTTGTTTCAGGTGCAATTGAGAGTGGTGAATGCTTAAGATTAGTTAGAGGATGGTTTATGTTCGTTTGATTAGATTATTACTAGGAGTTAAGGATCAAACGGTTATGAAGTTTAATGGGTTTTGGTTATTCAATCGTTCGAGGTTGTAACCGGTGTTTAAGGTGATTAATTGATGTGTACAAGTTCGAAAGGTATATACAAACCGACTGGGATGATTTGGTACCAAAATTTAAGGGTTTCGGGTGGATTTAGGGGTTACCGGCGTCACGCCGGACTTGGCCAGCCGGCGGCCGGAAATACGGGGAGAGAGAAAGGGGGTGGGGTTTGGGTTTAGATAATTTACACAATTAGTCCCTGTGGTTTCCAGTTTGTTATTTCATGCTCAAACTTTATTTTCAAAGTTTTCAAATTGATAAAAAGGCCCCTTGAACTTAATTAAGTTTTAACATGTAAATTTTCATATCTTATTATTATCATTACAATTATTATTGTAGCTCAATTTAATAGTTAAGTTATTAACTTTTACATTAGAACTTAAAGACAAATTATAATTTTAACATAAATAACCCATAAGTTTCTTGTAGGCAATAAAGGCCCTTGCAAGAATAAACGACATTAACTAATAGTTAACAAGAAAATACGAGATGTTACAATTAAAAACATTGATTGCAAACTCCCCCAATTCTCAAGAACCCTAGATTCGGTTTAATCCCAATTGGGCACCAAATTGACATTGTTAATGAAATTGATCTTGGGGCTTTCAATCCCTAAGTAAAAAAACGAGTTTATAGAGGTATTGATTACCTGGTGAAATGATGTAATCGATGGGTTTGAGTTCGAATTAGGTCGCGGCTATGGTATCTTGATTTCACGAGATATAAACGATTAAACACAAATTCGTTTCACCAGAAGCTCCTAATGATGATGATAATTGAAAGCCCTCTGTCAATTTGGGATTAGAACGTGCCTAAATTGGAGATCGAGTAAGTTGCAGGTCCGATACTTCTCGGATGTTTAATCGATGATTGAGTGTGATTGGACGAAATGGAGATCGTTTACAGTTTTAGAGCATCCATATGATGGTATTAATTCGTATGAATGCACCCGATTGTATACGTTTTAGTCGATTGTGTTTGTGTTTGTTGTTAGTTCGGTTTCACCATTAAAGACCATCATTACCTTGATTAAAGTCGAATTAATGCCTTCATTCAGGTTTGAAATGGGTTCACGAATCGGTTTGGACCGGTTTGAGGTTTAATTGTGGTTTTTAATTTCGTTTTGGAAATCGCCGGAGCTCGGCCGGAGGGGTGCCGGGCCGGCGCTGGAAATACGGGGAGAAAAGGGTGGGGAAATTGGGTTTTTATTACATGTTACACTTTCACCCCTTGTAGTTTGATTTGTTTATCATTTCATGCAAATACTTTCTTTAAAAGTTTTCAAAATGGCAAAACCAACCCCCTAACTTAATTAGTTTAGGTTTTAAACATTTTCTTAAGTTTAATAACTTTTATAAATTATTATAATTATTATTCTCATTATTAATATTATTATTATTGTTATCATTATTGTTATTACAATTTATTATAATTATTGACATTATTATTAGTGTTAATATTATTATAATTATTACATGGTTCAATTTAATAGTTAGGTTAAATTGCTTTTACATTAAAATTTAAAGGCAAACCAAAAATTAAACATAAGTAACCCATACGTTTCATAAATAGCATAAATAGATCTTATAAGAACTTAACAAAGTTAACATTTAATTTAACAAAATTACAAGATGTTACATATATATATATTCTTAGGTATCTCGTTAAGGTTTACGTTGGAACGTCGCTTATTATTCTTATTAATCGTCGATCTTATACTTATTTGCTATGTGAGTTTCCTTGTCCCTTTTTATGATTTTCACATTATTTTGGGGTGAATCATGATACTTATACATCATACACTTATAAATGTTTGAGACTTGTAAAGCACTTGCAATTCATCTTTATATTTTGTCATGGTTATTTGTGTGTTGTAAGTGATTATATGAGATACATAGTTTGTTTACAATCATTAACTATTGCTAGCCTGGTGACGTCTTAGATCTTTGGGCCTGACAAGCCTATTTGGTGCTAAAGTCGAGGTATTGCTGGCTCCTGATGACGTATGCTTGTTCATCATGGAAACCAAATACACTTAGCCAATCATATATACTTGTAATCAAGTCGAGGTTTGGTTGTAATGATATGTGTTCTATAATCTTGCTAACTTATAACCTATGACATGAATTGCTACTTGTAATCTTATCATATTATGTATGAAAACCTTGGAAACTCACCAACTATTTTTAGTTGACCTTTTATTTTTATCATGTTTCAAGTCATGCCCAAGTTTAAAGTGATCTTTTGAAGGTTGCAATAATCTAGGACTTTGGACCTAGTTAATGGAATAAAAGAATTATGTTTCGTTATGTTATGTTTGAACTTATTTCATATTTGAGACTTATGTTTGTAATGCCTTCTGAAACTTATAATTTTAATATTTACCTTTAAATATAGCGTTATGTGGCTGTGAATAATCTTAACCCTCACATCTCGACGATTCCGCCATCAAGGTTGGGGTGTGACAAGAACAATCAAGGCAACTTATATCTAAGTATTTGCTCCTACGTGTAATGTGAGCATGTAACTATTTCATCCACACATTTGATAACAAAGTGTTTGACTCGACGACCTGGTGGTGACACAACGTGAATATTTGTGAAATATATATATATATATATTACTAAAAAATGTTAATAAATTATACTACACTTGAAAGTGTTCAAAAACATTTTCATCTTAAAGTTGACATATTATTTGCGTAATTAAATATAGTTTCGACTCGACCCGAGACGTGTCTCGAGTGTTTAGTAATTAGGTATGTAATTTACGTATGAAATTATAAATGCTAGGGTTTTGAAATAATCTTATTTCCTTAAATAAAATAATATTTAAATTATATTATTTTATTTGCAAATTTTGAAATCTTAACATCCAAGAAAATCACTAGTTTTCATATTTTACAATTCATGTATAAATATATATATATATATATATATATATATTTGTCCATAAAATAATTATTTAATTATTTTCTTAGTAGTATTATTCTTTTATTTTGTCTAGTTCTTGACATATTAAATTAGAATTTCTTTAATTTATTAAGTAACCTTGATGTATTATAAAGTAAATCTTTTTAATAAATTAATTAGTCAATTTACGAACTTATCTTAACCCATCTTTTAAGTGACCTAGTAACTATTATATGAATTCTGTAAATTTATATTTTAAGTCTCATGTCAAATTAGCAACAAAATCATGTGTTATCTTTGTCAAAAAGTCATCCACTAACTATTTTAACATACCTTTTAAACTAACATAATATTTAGTTATGAAGTTTATATTTTTCCCTTTAAAGTCTCATGCTTATATATATATATATATATATATATATATATATATATATATATATATATATATATATATATATATATATATATATAACCATTCTTGTAAACTTTGTCAAATTATCATCTAGTCATAATTCAACTTTTGTAATAATATACTACCATTTATCAACTTAGTATAACTTTAAGAGTATGTGTAAGTATTCATAATAACACTTGTAAATAATTAAAGTTACCTAACCATAATATAACCCTTTTGTAGTTTTTCTTGAGTTTTAACAATTTTTATAACTTTTATAAAAACCATCAACTAGTAATTTTGTCAAACATGGATTTATGAACATTTACTTTTTAAGAACAAAAGTCATTACTTAGTTCATGTTAAACTATTTGGTGAAGTATTATTCTTGAAACATCTTGTTGGTGAGAACATCATTTTTAACATGAATGACTTTTGGATGAAAATATTTACACATGAACTGGTATAAAAATAATCATGGTGAAATGAAAGATATATAAACAAGTAGAAATAGTTCTTACTAAGATCAAGCAAAGAAAGATGAAAAGGTTGTCGTAGGATGTTTGAAAGCTTCAAAATTGCTTGATATTTACCCAAGAGCACTTGAAACGCTTAGATTTGTAGAAGATGAGCTTTGAAAGATGGTGAAGTGAGGATGGTGATGCTTGGTCGAAAATTTAAAGGAAGAAAGAGGGAGAAGAATGTGCTGGTGATTTGTGTGGATGAAGTGTGTGAATGTTGCTTGTATTTGTAATCTCTACAAACTCATAACTTTGACTCTTGGTCAACCATATGGAAAGGAGCTCACACATATGGAAAGGAATCATGTAGCTTTGTTCATACATGTAGCTTTGTTCATAAATTTTTCCTTAACACCAAAATGGCAAGTCTTGAGCTTCATAAAAGACAACTTGTTTTGTGAGGATTTGACAAGGGAAGAAGAAGAAAAGAAAGATGGGGGGGGGGGAAGGGAGACGACCAAGCAGGGGGGTTGGTTTTTAAATTTTTTTTATAGTATTAAGTATTTGGGTGATATTTCTTGCATTATGGTAATTTTTATATATTTTTACATTTATACTTGTTACTTTTTAAAATACATGAAAAAAATTATAAAAAATTATATAAGGTCACATATTTTAATATTGATGATATGTAAAAATAACTCGTGTATCTAGTAGTTGCGTTATACGCGTTTTATCCGGGTAAAATATCAATCTACGCGTTAAGGTTTATTTATGAGTTTAACCTTTTCCAATGTACTTAATTTGGGATCTAAAATACATCGAAATACTTTAAAGTATTTATTGGCACATATATATACTAATCATCATCAACGTTTGTGTGTGCTTATATCGCGCGTAAAAATGGTAATTACGCCGAATTACCGATGCATGAAATGTTATGCGTGAAAGTTTGCAATGCATAAAATGAATTCAATAAATATAATTAAATTGAAAATCAAGTGTCATAGGTGTAATTATAACCAAGTCAAGGCCGGGTATTAACCTGAAATTGTCAGTTGTCACACAACTCGTATATGAATGAGGTTATAGTCTGACATTTGAGCATGGTCAAGAAGTTCCTGCACATACTTATGTTGAGATAAGAAAATAGATTGTGAGTTATAGAGATGCCCAGAAAATAGCTCAAAGGATTGAGTCTTTCATTGCAAACTTTGCAGATAGTTGCTTCAAAAAATGAGTTTTAAGGGTGTAAAGGGATGTGATAAGAATGTCATCTACATAAAGTAGTAAATAGAACATGTTTGCACCATGGTGATACACAAACAAGGAATGATCACATGAACTATGATGAAGCCTAAAGTGGTGACATAATTGGCAAAGCGTCGGTACCATGCTCTGTGGGCTTGTTTGAGCCCATAAAGTGATTTTTTCAATGAGCACACATGATTAGGATATTGTGGGTCCCTTAGCCCTAGGATTGATGCATAATAAACAGTCTTAGAGATATGGTCATGGAAAAAGGCGTTTTTAACATCAAGCTAATTAACGTCCCACTTGTGGAATAAAGCAAGACATAGCATGGCTTGCATAGTAGCGGGTTTCATAACTGAAATAAAAG
Organism: Flaveria linearis; assembly: GCA_024085815.1. Taxonomy (NCBI): domain Eukaryota; kingdom Viridiplantae; phylum Streptophyta; class Magnoliopsida; order Asterales; family Asteraceae; genus Flaveria; species Flaveria linearis. Next base: position 51,589,767 of record CM044016.1, read on the forward strand.
TATCATGACATTCCACCCTCGCTTTTTGAGATCTGCCATCATACACAAGTTGAGCCTTGTACCTTTTAAGTGACCCAGATTTTGTTTTATGTTTAAAAATCCACATACACCGAATAATCTTCATGTGCGGTCGACGAGGTACTAGTCCCACGTCTTATTATCGATAAGAGCTTTAAACTCATAAGTCATGGCATGGTTCTAAACAGGGGTGGCTAAGGCTTCAAATGGGTTACGTGGTATGGGTACACATTTTGTTGTGGAAGCATGAACGTTGAGGTTTTGACGAGGTTTTGAGTTATCAGTGATGTTGCGGGCTTAGATTGTGCGTGCTCACGAAGGTGGGGGAGGTGGTGGTGTCAGCATAGAGGCTTATGTTGATAATAAAATGTACCATGATTGTCATGACCATGGGATCCACGATCATGATTGCCACGACCGTGACCTCGATATGAGTGATCATGGTTGTTGCCTCGTCCCTTTGGTGAGTTTGAGTGTGGTCAAATAGAGGCTGAATTGGGGACTGAGTAGAGGAATCTGATGGTTTTGGGTGAGCGGTGATAAAGGTAGCAACGGTGGCTTGATTTCTCTTACGGGTTTTCCTCACAATAAGTTTAAAGCGGGTCCAATGACAAGTTGAAGAATGAGACATTAATTGGTTTCGGGGGCATCAACATTGGCTAATTGACCAACCAACATCTTGAGTTCTTGGCAATAGGCTAAAATATTTGGAAAAAAAGTCCAGTTTAGTGTATGAAAACTTGTTCTCCAAATAAAAAGCACGAGTAAGCTTGCTGTCTATGAACAAATTTTCAAATGCTTGCTACTCTTGAGCAGTAGTACAATTAGGGGTGATAATTGTTAGAAGATCACTGAAAATAGTTCCATAAATCCATTGTAAAACAATCGCATCCAATCGTTCACAATTAACACTACGTTTGGTAGAGGATTCGGAGTCTGGAGGAATGATATGATCTATCACCTGATAAGCACAGCGGTGAATCTTAAATAATTCCACCCATGATGTGTAATGACCATTTTCCGGTCCAATAACTTGGGCGAATGGTATCACAATGGTACAACGTTCCTCCTATATTCGCTTTATTGGTTGGGGATTTGTTGAAAATTTATAATTGTCATCTTGGGAGTACCAAAGAGAAGATTTTACAAGCAATCATCCTCATGTCATGATGGTGTCTTTGAAGGGAGCTAAACAACTTCTAAAACCGCCAATGGGGAACTTAATCATGGAGATCAAGGTGTTGTCATATATGAACATAACTAGTATGTTAATTATAGATTTGGAAGAATGTTGTAAATTTTTAATCTTAGATATCCTTGTACTGGATGACTACTGCAATATAACATCTTGCTAGTATTGTAGTTGTTTTTAATAAAATTGTATTTTGTTGTTATAAAAATCAATAATTATCATGTGTATTAATTTAAAATGGAGGTTTGTGCCAAACAATAAGTAATTGTGCATAAAAAATGCATATATGACGCCATATCACACGTATTGATAAGGTAACATCCTGATTTACAAACTACCATTTAACATTTAAGGGGCGTTTGGTTGAAAGGAATATAATGAAATGGAATGAAATTGAGAAACTAGTATAATTTTCAAGTAAAATTATGTTTGAGTGGTAATAAAATGTAAAACACAAATGAATGTTTCACCTTAAATTCCCTTGATCGTGAAATTTCAAATTTCATCTCTAGGTGGAAGGATTTTGTAAATTTTTAATCTTAGATATCCTTGTACTGGATGACTACTGCAATATAACATCTTGCTAGTATCGTAGTTGTTTTTAATAAAATTGTATTTTGTTGTTATAAAAATCAATAATTATCATGTGTATTAATTTAAAATGGAGGTTTGTGCCAAACAATAAGTAATTGTGCATAAAAAATGCATATATGACGCCATATCACACGTATTGATAAGGTAACATCCTGATTTACAAACTACCATTTAACATTTAAGGGGCGTTTGGTTGAAAGGAACAAAATGAAATGGAATGAAATTGAGAAACTAGTATAATTTTCAAGTAAAATTATGTTTGAGTGGGTAATGAAATGTAAAACATAAAGGAATGTTTCACCTTAAATTCCCTTGATTGTGAAATTTCAAATTTCATCTCTAGGTGGAAGGATTTTGTAAATTTTTAATCTTAGATATCCTTGTACTTGATGACTACTGCAATATAACATCTTGCTAGTATTGTAGTTGTTTTTAATAAAATTGTATTTTGTTGTTATAAAAATCAATAATTATCATGTGTATTAATTTAAAATGGAGGTTTGTGCCAAACAATAAGTAATTGTGCATAAAAAATGCATATATGACGCCATATCACACGTATTGATAAGGTAACATCCTGATTTACAAACTACCATTTAACATTTAGGGGGAGTTTGGTTGGAAGAAATAGAATGAAATGGAATAAAATTGAGAAACTAGTATAATTTTCAAGTAAAATTATGTTTGAGTGGGTAATGAAATGTAAAACACAAAGGAATGTTTCACCTTAAATTCCCTTGGTTATGAAATTTCAAATTCCATCTCTAGGTGGAAGGATTTTGAAATCCCACATCCAAGAGAATTTGAGGTGGAACATTCCCTTGGGTTTTACATTTCATTACTCACTCAAACATGATTTTACTTGAAAATTATACCAGTTTCTCAATTTCATTCCATTCTTCCAACCAAACGCTCCCTTAAAGTTAGCAAAAGAACCAGAGAAGTCTCACAGCGCGATAGGAATTTCATACATACGATTATGGTTAGTGTTGAAACGGTTTGATTCTAAATAAAAATTTGAGTAAAATTTGTTTTTGCTTCGTGTGGTATGGTTTAAATAACGATTTTCATCTAAAGTAAAAACTATTTTTGCTTCGTGTAGTATGGTTTAAATAACGATTTTCATCTAAAGGTTTTAAAACCTTAATTTTAATCATTATGGTTTCTGATCTATTTTATTTGACTCCAACCCATTAATACCGTTACTTTTTTCTGATAAGAAATTGACAAAGTAATATTTCCATTTATTCATCAAAAGAAAGATCCCTTTTGAAGCAAGAATTGATTTTCCTTGATACCTAATGCATGAAAGAATCTTTCCACGGGATAGAACCACCTCAGGGAGAAAAGCTTTTTAGACTTTTTAAATTATGGACTAATGTAATATACTCAAATTAAAAAAAAATTCTAGATTCTTATCTCCACCTCAACCCCTTCCCATCCCCTTCTCCCCTGCCACCACTAGCCACCGCCAACGACCGCCACCACCAGCCACCTCTTACGATATCCACCACTTATATACAAAAAAATATAAATATTTGTAAATTATAAATGTAACTTATTATTTTTATCATTAATATTGTCAATATCTACTATTTTTGATAATTCTTCATGTTTGCTTTTACATATTACATATATCAAATGTAGAGGACTTATATTATTAACATATTTTAGCCTTCACATTGTATTGTTTATTCAATTCATGACTTATATCGAGTTATCAAAAAAAATTTTGTTCTAACATTTTCTCTTATTCAAACTATGTATTACGCGGGTTACTAACATAGAATACTATAATATAAATGAATCTAGGAGGGGGCCAATTATCACCAATGTGTACCCATTTAGTTTTGTAGCTTTTTTTATTTACCTAATAAATAAGTCTGAGTCTCAATTTGTATTTAATTTATAAATATTTATCACTATCATTTATTTTTCGTATTTCTTTTATTTCACCTAATAAAAAATATGTTTTTTTTTCTTCTTTTAATTAGTTTTTAAATCTTTATTACTAATATGTGTAATATTGTTTTATTTTATTAGTAGAAAACTCAAACGAAATCCCGTTGATACCAACTATGAATTAAGCTATAGCCATTTAACTGGTCATGTTTTATACCAAAGCGTATAATAATCGTCAAATAAATTAATAAGTACATATATATTAGTATTAAATAAATATAACAATTGACTTTATGTATAATGAATGATACGATATACAAGTATTTCACCAAAACATGTGAAAAATAAACTCACTCAACTAAACAGATCAAATGAATTTTTTTTTAAAGTTTTTAAATAACTTTTACACATTTTTTTTTTCAATTATAAAATTAAAAAGCAATGCACCTAAAGTAACATAAAGATCAAATTAACTGAACATCTTAGAAACCAAACCACCATCTCTTGTTTGTTGCCATTGCTTTCAGTTAAAGGAACCGCCCAAACCCACATTTCATTTTAAGGAACCACCATCTAAAGTCTAAATCTAAAGAAGATAATATATAAAAAAACATATTTCTATATATAAACATACACAAAAAATAATACACATATATTTTGTTCATGTTCTGGCGTATATACAAACACAAACATTATGTCACTTTTCTATGTCATAACGTTATAAATGACATAGCTTGCATTCCATGAATTATAAAACATAATCGATTGAAAAGTATGTGTTTTAATACGATTTAGTAATACGTTTAATATATATATTTTCTTCATATAACAACATAGTTTTGCAATATATCAATGAAGTTTTACACCTAAATAATACATGAAAATTTGATTTTTTTTAAAATTTCACATGTGAAACTCGGGGGTTATGTATGTTGTAACTGCCGAAGGCCCCTGCAAGATTTGGAATTTGAACAAGGAATTGGTCAGTCTGTTTTCTTCTTCTCTTCTGGTTCACGATTTGACACACATAAAAATTCATACTTTGAATTCTGAACTTGAGTTTTATCCAATTGAAAATTTGATGTGAATCCAAATAATTTTAATCTGAAAACAATCTTGCGACTCTCAGATTTTTCAAATTGTTGATCATAATATTATGATTCCTCTAACATAAATGTCATTTAACAAATAAAATGTTATTTCTTTTATAACACTCTTATCAATGAATTTAGATTTAAAATCAGGTTTACATCTTAAACTGATCAAAATCATTTAACATAACATTTTCCACGTAACATCTCGAAATTAATTTTCTTCGGTGCGCAAAATTTAAACTTGTTCAGAGATCTCAATATATTAAAACTAAGTTTGGAGCTTTTTATATAAAGAGTTTAACATATAAACTTAGATTTAAGTTTTCTTTTTATAAAACAAGATAAGAAAGTGAGTTGTCTTAACTTTTTCAACCGACAAACTTACACACCCACTAATATACTCTACACTCGTAAATTTATACCATTTACTCACTAGTATTGAAAGACGTGACTTCAGGAGTGAATTTCGGAAGGAAAGACTTCGTTTACTTCCTGCAAATTCTTATGTAAAAACTGGTAGAAAGTAAGTCATTTTGAGCTAAATAAGATAGCATTGATAGGCCATTAAATGAGAATGCTTGAGTGAGAATCATCTTAGCAAATGGCTATAGACATGGCTAAAAGCCATCGGGAGAGGAGAGACGATCTTTCATGAGAGAGAACAAGATTTAAACTCTGATCATTCATAACATCTAGAAATTAATTTTCTCCGGCACCCAAAATGTAAACTTGTTTCAGAGACCTCAATATATTAAAACTAAGTTTGAAGCTTTTCATATAAAATGTTTAACATATAAAACTCAGATTTAAGTTTTCTTTTTATAAAACAAGATAAGAAAGTGAGTTGTCTTAACTTTTTCAACCGACAAACTCACACACCCACTAATATACTCTACACTCGTAAATTTATACCATTTACTCCCCAATACTGAAAAACGTGACTTCGGAAGGAGATACTTCGTTTACTTTCAGCAAATTCTTATGTAAGAACTAGTAGAAAGAAAGTCATTTTGACTAAATAAGGTAGCATTGATAGACCGTTGAATGAGAATGCTTGAATGAGAATCATCTTAGCAACTGGCTATAGACATGACTAAAAGTCGTCGGAAGAGAAGAGATGATCTTTCATGAGAGAGAACAAGATTTAAACTCTCATCATTAAAAAAAACACTAATTTAGCACATTGATAACGTTTAACTACATGTTTTTTTTCTTGATAAATGAGTTGTCTACCACCAACCATTTGGTTGAGTGGTAGCCTTGGGATTTTTTCTAACTGAGGTTATCAGTTTGAAACTTACTGGTAACAAAATGTTGTTGGTGAGCTGGGTTTTACCACAGTTGGTCTTTAGGTAATGAGTTTTTCTTGGAATTAGTGGTTGTTGGGCTAGGGCTATCTAGTGTCGTCTGAGCTCGCGGGCGTATGAGATGCCTTTTCGTTATTGAGTATCCCGGATAGCCGGACTTTATTAGTTAGCTTTCAGAAAAATGAGTTGTCTTAGAGCATTCACATCCCACCCTCTATATATTTGTGAGTGCGTTTTTTATATTATAGAAAATGATTTTAAATTGTGATGAGTGAAGGATAAATAACATATTACCGTTCATCTCTATATTTAAAAAAACACTGTTCACCTCTATTTATTTTTTAGTATCCTTTTAAAAATAGTTATAAATAAAGTTGAAAGAAAAACTAATGAGAAAAGACATTGAAAAGCGGATGCAAATGCTCTTAGATATTGAAAAAATAGAAAGGACAACGTAAAGATAATAATTGGTTTTGGACTTAAATCTTCTAAAATGATCGACCCGACCCGATAATCTTCTTACTCTAATAAAAAGGTATCTGGGATGACACGTATCAACACCACAATCATTCTCATCAAAATTTTTCCGCCTCTCTCTCCTATTAAATAATTACCTTAATTACTAATAATACTATTTAACACTTTTTTAGATTTAATAAATTAATAAAGAGATCTATTTATTAATGTTATTTCTAAATAAATAATTTTTTTATAAAATAATAAATTATTTAAAGCATAAGACTTTTTTAAAAAATACGAAATATTTAAAATTTGTATTTTTAAAAAGTTATTTTTTTAAAACCAAAAATAATTAAATTTAAGAGTTATAATAATAAAATTTTTAAAAATGACATTTTTATACAGTTTGTTTTAGAACAAAACGTTTATTTTTTTTGAAAAAAATAAAGTTTTAAAAGTTGATATCACTATTTTATAACTTACTGTCATTTCTAATACATAATTTCAGTGATATTATATCTTAAAATATTATTTTATAATCAATAAATTTTATTATATTAATTTTTTATTTATCCGATCCGTGTAACACACGGGTTACTATAGCTATTTAAACTATATGATGACCGATTGTCAGACGAAACCAATGAAACACACAAGATCAAATCTATCAAACGGCTGATAATCACTTATTAACATCCTCCAACACAACCCCAATTTGCAACAAGAACCCTTGAAAACTCTACATACACGGGCGCCAAAAACCTCCAAAACATCATCACAACACACACCCACATTCACTATACATTATAATCAATCGATACACGCATACCCATCTTCTAATTATTATTATTATTATTACCATTATCACACACGAGTCAGCAAAACCCTGTTTCTTGATTTCAGTTTGGTGCAATACCCACAACTCGATTTGGGGATTTATGGCGCTCGAGAACGTTGTTAAAGAGGCATTGAACGCACTTTATCATCACCCAGATGACGCCGTTCGCTCTCAGGCTGATCAGTGGCTGCAGAAGTTCCAACGGACGATTGATGCTTGGCAGGTTTGATTATTATGCTGATGATTGAGTTCGATCATTCCAATTTGATTCGTGTGTGTGTGTGTGTGTTTTAATTGATTGAATGATCAATTTGGTGTAAAGGGGTTAAATCAGTGTGATTTCTATTGAATGATTATTTAGGTTTTGGTGAAGTATTGAGGATGGAGTGTGATTGATTTGCAGTTCATTGGATTGGGGATAGGTTTGTAGTGTTAAAATTCTTGAAAAATTATCCTGTCAAACGAAATAGGGGCGTTAGAACTTGTAATTTTATCCATAGAGTGAAATTTGTAAGGTGTAAGCTTTATGCTTTCACTAAAATGGTGTTAATTTTAGCTCTGGAGTGCCCTAAGGATATAATGGTGTTAGTTGCTATGACAAATTAAGGATTTTTATAGGGTTGTAACACCATAGCAGAAGCTAGAAGCACTTATTTTACATTTTATTAAGTTGTGTTTTTCTAATTTGAGCAAGTATTGTTTTGTTTTCTACCGAGTCAGATACTTAGTGGGTGAGCATTCTATTTCATCAGATGGTTGCATTTGAATTTTGTTTCTATCACCACATGGGTTTTTAGTGGCGCCAAATTAACGGAATCTAAAATCCCACTTTTGTTTTGTAGGGCATGAATCTTTATAGTGTAGCTATTATCAAAAGGCATGATTTTGTCGCCTCTTATATTCCAATCTTTATAGGGTAAAAGGAGGAAAATAAGATTTTCAGATGTTTCAAGCAGTTAAATTATCACACGTAATCTTATTTGTGCTCGTCTATTAGGGGTCTGATGAGTTTTATATTTTTCTTAAGCTGCGATATTATTGTAAAACAAATTAACCAGTAACAGATACCACCAGCAGCATTACAGTAGTGTAAGCTTTATACCAGTTTAGGTTTCAATGATGCTTGATAATTGGTGTCTATGTATAGTTTGCATATATATATATACATATTCTAGTTTTGAAAGTTAGGTTTCTATTATTTAGAGTCCAATGTGATGAGTGCCTTTTAGTTTCTTGTGGTTGAATAAAGTTAGATCAGATAAGTTGACATTTGTTTTGTGGGCTTAATAGTAATACAAGAGTTGATCTTATTTGACTATTTTATTTGACTATAAATGTCAGTTAAATTACATTAAGTTAATCGTCATTTGTTCAATTTTGAGTAGGTTTCCGATAATTTGCTTCATGATGCAAGTAGTAACGTAGAGACTCTGATTTTTTGCTCACAAACTCTGAGAAGTAAGGTAATTTATTCATCCTTACTTGCTTTTTTAATCAAGGAAGGTATTGTACGATCTCCAGACTTTATGCTTTAAATTTTACTTTTAGCTATCATAGATAATAATTAATATATATTTTACATTGATTATATGCGGTGCATCTTATTTCTGTTAACAGGTGCAACGAGATTTGGAAGAATTGCCTTCTGAAGCATTCCGTTCTTTACGTGATTCATTAAACGTGAGTATATAGCTCTACACTTATTTTAAATATGCAAGGGGTTTAATAATTGGTGTTCTAATATTTACCACAGAACTTATTGAAAACATTTCACAAGGGCCCACCTAAAGTGAGAACACAGGTACTGTTTACAACTTTTTGCATAAACACTCACCCACCTGTCCACTACCCCCCCCCCCAACACACACACTTACACTTTGTGCTAACTTGCAATTGTAAGGTGTATTGTTATATAGATCAGCCTTGCGGTTGCTGCATTGGCTGTTCAAGTCCCTCCTGAAGATTGGGGAGATGGTGGCATAATGAAGTGGCTTAGAGATGAAATGAGTTCACACCCGGATATTGTTCCAAGTTTCTTGGAGCTTCTTAGAGTCTTACCTGAGGTACACACTTTCATATAGATATTATCTTTCAGCAGATGTCATAAATGCTATCATGAATGTAACTTATATATAATATACATAAAATCAGGAAGTCTTTAATTACAAAATAGCAGCTCGTCCTGATAGACGACGGAAGTTTGAAGATGAACTTGCCTCTACAATGGATGTTGCTCTTGGTATTTTGACTGCATGCTTAAATATTCCAGAACTAAAAGAACAGGTGGGATTTCGTGTTCTTTTGTACTCGCATGAAACAAGTTATTCATTTATTGAATATTATTCTTGACGTGTTCTATTTTCCCATTCTTTTCTAGTCTATAATTATACATACACATATATTATATATAGTTTGGGGTGGCGATTCCCGACCCAACTCGAAACAAAAATGATTAGGTTTGGGGTTGTCATTTCATACATGTTTAATTAATAGGTTGTGTTTGTATAAATCTTTAAACTATAAATAATATATTTACATCAAATTCCCTTCACTCTTTTTTTCCATTGTACATTTGTGTGGGAAAAAACTGTTCCTAAGGGACCGAAGGTCTCAGGTTCGATCCGTGGAAACGGCCTCCCCACAAAATGTGGGGGAAAGACCGCGTACATCTTCCCTTAAATGGGACGGACCCTCCCTGGACCCTGCGAAAACGCGGGAGCTCTTTGCAGCACCAGGTACGCCCATTTGTGTGGAAAAAACTGTAGATAAGGGGCAAAAACCACGATTGTTAACATTCTCCTGACTTGTTTCTTCTCGTTATTCGTTCTTGTTCTGTGAAATTTTAACCATAAGTTGGCATTCAGGCTCTGGAAGCTTTTGCATCTTGGCTTCGGCTAAGACACAGGTATGTTTGTCATGCCATTGATTAATTGAGTTTAATTAAAACTCCAGTTTCCCCTTTTTATTTTAATTCTGTTAATTACTTGATATTTTGTTGCTTATAGGATCCCTACATCTGTTCTTGCTACACACCCGTTGGTGCTAACAGCTCTGTCTAGCTTAACTTCTGATGTGCTTTCAGAGGCAGCTGTGAATGGTAATACAGGACAAAAACCTGAATATTATTTATTGAAATTGTACTCGGTTATTATTTCAAATGTGTTCATTAAGTTGATCTTTGCACACTTGTTTCTAATGGTATCCTTTTTTGATGTTGCTCGTTTGCAGTCATTTCTGAATTGATACATTACACATCAGCAAGAAACTTGGATGGATTTTCCGTTCAGATGCCTTTAATTCAAATTATTGTGCCACAAGTTATGAATCTGAAGCCACAACTTAGAGATCCTTCAAAGGTATTTGGCTTGTTAATGGAATTGTATATTACTTGAACTTAATATCTTACAATGACAATAAACTCCTCTAAATATAGAGGGGGAAACCCTAATCTATGGCCCATGGGCCTTAACAGTTATTACAAATGGGCTAACACAAAATACATAATTAACACTCCTCCTCAAATTGGAGCATAGATGTTTATCATGCCCAACTTGTTACATATAAAGTCAATTTGAGTTTTCCGAAGAGGTTTTGTAAAGATGTCTGCTAGTTGGAACTCAGTCTTGACATGAATTGGTTGAATGGATGGAGGATAAACTTGAGTGCCCGTCACACGATCTCTGATAAGGTGGCAATCAACTTCGATGTGTTTAGTCCTCTCATGAAATACCTGATTCTTGGCTATGTGTATAGCCGATTGACTATCACAATATAACCTCATCAAGTCATTAGAAACAACCCTAAGTTCTCTGAGTACACGACGAACCCAAATCATCTCTGATGTAACATCTGCCATTGCTCTATACTCTGATTCAGCACTTGACCTAGATAAAGTATGTTGCTTCTTGCTCTTCCACGATACCAGGTTCCCTCCCACAATATCCAGTTGTAGATCGTCATGAAATAGGGCAGCCTGCCCAATTAGCATCTGAGAATCCGGATATTCGTCCATCTCCTTCTTCAGTAAACGCACCCACTCGGCAGTGACCCTGATCAGAATACAAGATCCCTAATCCTGGTGCGTTCTTAAGATATCGTAGAACACGAAGGGCTGCATCCCAGTGTCCGGTATATGGAGAAGCCATAAACTGACTTAAGACACTAACAGTAAAGGAGATATCTGGACGAGTAACTGTCAAGTAGTTAAGTTTTCCAACTAACCGTCTGTATTGTTCTGGATCCTTCATCGGACTTCGATCTTCTGGAAGAAGCTTTCCAGTAGGAAGCATCGGACTGTCTGTTGGTTTACACCCCGGTAATCCACTTTCAGACAGCATTTCAAGAACATACTTCCGTTGAGATAGAAGGATTCCTTGTGGTGAACGTGATACCTCAATGCCAAGAAAGTATCTAAGACGACCAAGGTCTTTAATCTGAAACTGGGACTGAAGAAACTGTTTAAGATTGATGATTCCAACCTCGTCATCTCCTGTAATGATTATGTCATCCACATAAACCACCAGAATGATCCTCCGACCCTGATGATGTCTAAAAAATACAGAATGGTCATATGCGCTACGAGATTCCAAATTCAATCATAACATTAGAAAACCGGCCAAACCATGCTCTGGGAGACTTCTTAAGACCATACAATGAACGACGTAATCTGCATACTTTCGAGGCCTCCTCCTCGACAATATACCCAGGTGGCTGTTCCATATATACCTCCTCCTCAAGAACACCATGAAGAAAGGCGTTCTTGACATCAAGTTGATGGAGCGGCCAATGATTAATGGCAGCAAGAGCAATGGAAATGTGAACGGATGGCATTTTGGCAACCGGAGAGAAAGTCTCATCATAATCAATGCCATATGCCTAAGAATAACCCTTAGCAACTAAACGGGCCTTCAATCGAGGTGCTGGTTCATCAGGGTTTGGTCTAACTGTAAATAACCACCGACAACCAACAAGACGCTTCCCAGGTGGAAGCGGCTGAAGATCCCACGTATGATTGGCACGAAGGGCCCCAATCTCCTCTTCCATAGCCTTTCTCCGTCCTAGATGAGCTAGGGCTGTCATCACATTCTTGGGAATTGGGTAAGAATCAATAGTGGTGGACTGGTGGTGTAGGCATGACACTCGGGTGAGAGATGTGTATAGGAAACATAATTCTGAATAGGGTAGCGAGTGGGATGTCTTGGTTCTTTGCGGAAGGCGATGGGGATATCAAGATATGGCGCACCAGGTGGGTCATAAGCAGGTGGATCATGTGTAGAAGGGGTAGTATCAGGTAAGATTGTATCAGTTGCTCGATTATGGGAACTTAAACAATTGTACCGCTACTATCTCAATTGCATCAATAGACTTTTCAACTCATGAAATTTAACAAGCGTTATGAGCGTTAAATTCAATCAATGGTGGCTTAATCTTTTTCTAGACCTAAAACAAACGACGAAATCATGTTTTTTGTAATTTATTAAAGAGGGTGATAGAGATTAAGTCATGGCCACTATTAATATATTTTTGGGTGATGTTTTACGACATGAATAATATGCTCGATTATGGAACTCAAATAATTGTACTGCTGGTATTGTTAGGATGTGGAACTGAAGACGCACCAGAGTCATGGACCGGTTGTGAATCAAGAGTTGTCGTCATGTTTTTATGTCGCCTGGCATATGTGAACTGCAATGGTTGATTCTTCGTCGTTAGGCCAGATGAAGCAGGAACTGAATCTGAGACCGGAGGCTCCGATGGACTAGTGGAGACAGGAACATGAATAATAGGAAGAGTAACGGACTCGGGTGTAACAGGGTCAGGATTAGAATCAGGAAACAAATAATCAAGGGAATCAGAAGACTCGAGGAAGTAAGGACATGACTCGTGAAAAGTGACATCAGCACTAGTGAAGTAACGACGAAGGGAGGGGTAGTAACAACGATACCCTTTCTGAACGCGAGAGTATCCAAGAAAAACGCAACGAATGGCCCGAGGGTCAAGTTTGGTTGTCCCTGGGCGATGATCATGAACATAGGCTACACACCCAAAAATTTTAGGTGCGAGAGGAAAAGGAGTGCCTGTGGGGAATAGGATAGAAAACGGGGTCTTACCATGAAGAACAAATGAAGGCATGCGGTTAATCAGGTAAGCTGCAGTGAGAATTGCATCTCCCCAAAAACGATTAGGAACATGAGAGTCAATCATGATTGTGCGAGTAAGATCCAACAAATGGCGGTTCTTGCGTTCAGCAACGCCATTTTGCTGGGATGTATACGCGCACGAGGTCTCGTGGATTATACCATGTGTTTTAAGATATGTGGATAAATCAGAAGATATGTATTCTTTTGCATTATCAGTGCGGATGGTTTTGATTGATTTGTTAAACTGATTTTGAACATAACAATGGAATTCTTGAAATATTGAATTAAATTCACTACGAGATTTTAATAAATAAACCCAAGTGGTACGTGAATAATCATCAATAAATGTAACAAAATACTCAAAACCCAGTGGAGTCTTAACAGGGGAAGGTCCCCAAATATCAGAATGCAAAAGTTCAAACGGGTTACAGACTCGACTAGACACTTTTGGGGGATAAGAACGCCTGGTGTGTTTACCAAGTTGACATGACTCACAATGAAATTCAAAAGAAACAGATAAATCCGGTCTCATTTGCCTCAGAACCGCTGTAGAGGGATGGCCTAGCCGGCATTGAGCCTCCCTGATGCTGGAATCACATATGTTGGCGGTAGGTTGTGACATTAAAGACAGGCGGTAGAGGCCTCCTGATTCAATACCGGTGCCAATCAGTCGGTTCGTCCCTAGTTCCTGAAAAACACAGTGAGTGGGGTAAAATTTTGCACAACAGTTATTTTGTTTGGTGAGTTGGCTTACGGAGCAAAGGTTATAGGAAACTTGGGTACTAACAATACAGATGAAAGTGTAAGGTTTTTCGAGTTGCTAATGGACCCGATACCACGAACTGGGCATGAGGATCATCAGCAATTCGAACAGGAGGGTGAGAGGTATTTTGTAGGTTAGACAATATACCTTGATTCCCAGTCATGTGATGAGTGGCCCCAGTATCAACAATCCAAGATGAGTTAAGACTAGCGAATGTACCTGAACGAGCCGAATTGGCATGTGGACTGGTAGTGTGTGACTGAAGGCTCAGCAACTGTCGAAACTGGTTATACTCCTCCTGGCTTAGTGAGTATGTTGGGGTCGTAGAACCAACCGGATCAGAAGAATCATAAGCAGTAGCTAGTCTTGCTTGGGTCGGGGAGGTGGTAGAGATCCAGGAGGGCGATTTGGGCAATTATACTTTGTGTGACCTTCGTGGTGACAATAGTGACATGTGATTCCATTGCCTCGACCAATGCCTTTTCGTTGGGCTGAATTAGAACCACGACCAATGCCTTTACTAACAGATGCACTGGTATGCATAGCAGAAGTGTCAGTGTCCCGAGTAGTGGCATCCGGACCATACATTTCCCGTGATAAGTGATATGTGGATGCCACAGATGAGGTAGCACTAGAGTTACTCAACAGTAATGGTCGAGCACTAGAGTACTTGGGTGATAGACCAGCAATGAACACCATAATATCCATTTTCTTGTTGCACTCCTCCTGAACTTTCAGATCAGTGGTCTGTGGGTACAAAGTACGTAATTCATCCCTAAGTTTTGAGAACCGGGTAAAGTAATCAGTGAAGGTGGAGTCACCTTGCTCAACTCTGTTGTATGCCTGGACCACCGAAAATGCATGCGACAGGGATTCTTTGGCAGAAAAGGACAATGACAGATGCTCCCACATTTCTTTCACAGTACTAAAGTTTTGAGCAATAGCAAGAGTCGGTGGCTCCATGGCATTCCACAAAGCCATTTGGATACCACTATCATCAAGGCGCCATTCCTTTGTTATCGGATCCGAAGGCGGTTTGGTCAA
Organism: Flaveria linearis; assembly: GCA_024085815.1. Classification (NCBI taxonomy): domain Eukaryota; kingdom Viridiplantae; phylum Streptophyta; class Magnoliopsida; order Asterales; family Asteraceae; genus Flaveria; species Flaveria linearis. The sequence goes on from CM044016.1 coordinate 51,605,118, forward strand.
ATGATGTTCTTTACCAACACTTATAAGTCCTCTTTCAACAAAGAGACTCCACGAACTCCAACATTTAGAGTCAAGTTTAACAGGAATACGTAACACAGCAGAGTAATTAATGATACCTGGAGCAATCTGAGTTGGAGTGGCTGACTCGGTCTTCTTTTCATCACTCATGTTACCAATGTTAACAGATCTGAAAACGGAAGGCTGGATCTAAGAGCAGAACAGAGAAACGCGTGGGACAGGAAACAGATCACAAGGATCGACCGAGACAGAGATTCCGATGATTCTGGAGCAACGACGGCGGCCGGAGGTGACGTCACGCGCCCGTATGCGGCGGCGCGTGAGAAACTGCTGCGGGTTTCGGGCGGCGCGTGGAGGCGCGTGCGGTGGCAGGCGGCGGTGATTTTTTCAGGGAACCCTAATCGGGGGTCTCTGAGGCTGATGGTAGTGGCGGTGAGATATAAAGGTTTCTCGATGACGAGATTGAAAGCCGGGCAGATCTGGAAATCAGGTGGTGGCTAGGGTTTGTACCAGGAGCCTTGTAGCTCTGATACCATGTTAATGGAATTGTATATTACTTGAACTTAATATCTTACAATGACAATAAACTCCTCTAAATATAGAGGGGGAAACCCTAATCTATGGCCCATGGGCCTTAACAGTTATTACAAATGGGCTAACACAAAATACATAATTAACATGGCTTATCACCTCCCTCCAGATTTTCATAATATTCACGTTTGATTGGTTTTCCTTTTTCACCCTTTCTTATTAAATTAGGATGAGGAAGATGTTAAGGCGATTGCTCGATTATTTGCTGATATGGGTGATTCTTATGTTGAATTGATTGCAACTGGTATGATACTTGATAATTGGTTGTTGAAAATATTGAACTTTATACACATGTTGACCTAATCATCAAATTAATATCATTATCATGTACAGGTTCAGACGAGTCACTGTTGATTGTACATGCGTTACTAGAAGTTGCTGCACATCCAGAATATGATATTGCTTCCATGACATTTAATTTCTGGCACAATCTTCAGATTTGCTTGATCGAAAGGTGACTCCTTTTCAATTTCTCACTATATTCCTTTATTAAAGCAAATCTTTTGTACAATAATTTAATTATTTTGCAGAGAATCATATTTATCATTTGGTAATGAATCATTAATAGAAGCAGAGAGAAATAGACGGGTGCAGGTTTTCCGTCCATCATATGAAACTCTTGTATCCCTAGTAAGTTAAAAAAATATTATCTTTCTATTTTTGCAACAACTTTGTAAGGGACATATATCAATATTGAGTTTGATTATTATAATCAATTTGTATTTTTGCTGCTTACAGGTTAGTTGCAGAGTACAGTATCCACAAGATTTCTCAGAACTTTCAAAAGAGGACCAGAAGGATTTCAAACAAACAAGATATGGTATCCATTCACCTTTCAATGAATTTTCAATTCATCTTTACTCTTTAGTATTTTCTGATCAACATCCTTAAATTATTATAACCGTGTTGTACTGACATACTATTTGATATGCAGCTGTTGCGGATGTTTTAACTGATGCAGCCTTAGTTTTAGGAGGCGAAGTGACACTTAAAATTTTATACATGAAGCTTGTGGTACAATATTAACCTTATTAAGTTAAAGGTTCACCGTTCATGCTATCTTATCTTATATTCTCCCTGTGATAAAGAATTTCTAGCTTTGTTCATTTGTATTAAAAGTGCTTAGTTATAAAAACAAACATTCCCTGTAAATCGCTCTCAAAAGTGGTTAGTTATGTGTTAGTAATTTCTTTATAAGCAATCGTCCGATTTATAAAGTTATGACAATGACTCAAAGACTTTTAGAAGAAATTGGAAATTTGAAGTGTAAAATGATTAAATTGAATTCTATTAGATTCTAAGTTGTTTCATTAATGATATTCAGGCTCTAAGTGGGCCCCAAAATGGTGATATGATGGATTGGCGACCTTCTGAGGCTCAACTATATTGCATCAGGGCCATATCAGATCTTGTTCCCATCACTGAATCAGAAGTTATGCCTCAGGTAAAGTTAGCTACAATGTGATTAACTCTTTGACCCATTGTTGACCTGACCCGTTTAGTTTCAATAAAAACTTTTATAATTTGTTTGTACTTGTTCATTGATTTGGACAGATTATGTCCTTGTTTCCAAAACTTCCACATCAATCACTACTACTTCAGACAGGTTATATACGTTGTATCATTATATTCCAATGAAGAGCATATTTAAGTGAACTAATTTACATAAGTTTTAAACATTTTTTTTTATTTTTCAGTATGTTTGACTGTTGGAGCTTATTCTAAATGGCTTGATGCTGCACCAAGTGGACTTTCTTTTTTGCCCACAGTCATTGATATTCTTGTGAGTGGGATGAGTATGTCTGAAGATTCTGCTGCTGCTGCTGCCTTGGCTTTCAGACATATCTGTGATGGTATAAATGTATTTTATTGGAGTATTCTTAGTAGAATATAGTCTATAGATAAATTGTTAGTATTTATTTATAGATAAGATTTATTACCAAAGGCTTGTAGCCTAGCGGTATCTTGGTGTGTAGTAAAGTTGTTTCTCTCCATGTGGTTGAGGGTTCTAGTCCCATGTGGACATTGGTGTAGATTTAAAAGTAGGTTAGAGAGTGTGAGTTTTCCGTTCTAATAAAAAGATAAAGAATACCAGTAGTAGTTTTAGGTGGTGGTTGATATTGTGTTATCAACTGATCATCTATTATTGTGTCGTAGATTATCACTTTTGAGTGTTTGGGTATAGGCAATTTGATCTGATTTTCTGATCATTTTAGGGTCTATTTTACCTCTTTAATCTTCAAGTAATTGAAGTTTGGTAAAACCTCATACAGCTGACTATCAGATTATTGCAATATTGAAGGAAATAAACATCCGGGAACAGTATTTTCTACAGCTCATTTATTAGACTTGATTATCTTGTTCCAACTCGGCCATATCACATAAACCTTTTCAAAATGCAACCCCAAACACCTATTTAATAGATTACGATTTGTTGGAAATCTAAAAAAATAGTGCTTAGGGTTTTAAGTTACTTATGCTTGATTTGAGAGAACTCACTGAATATTCGATGAAACATTGTTAGGACTCTGGACTCTGGAGAGTTGTTCCATCTCTTAAATTCAAGTCATTTCTTTGTTTCTTTGTTAAAGTGTCCCATTTTTCACTTCTTAGTAATGGATATATCCATTATAATAACTCATTTATATGGATCATGGGACACTTGTAATATCCTGATTTTTGTCCAAGTAATTAACAACGATATATTGATGTATTATTCTAGATTGTGGGAAAAAGCTCCATGGATCCTTAGACGGGCTTTTTCAAATTTATCAAAGGGCAATGACCGGGGAAGGCTCTTTTAAAGTGGCTGCTGAAGATTCTTTGCATCTGGTTGAAGCCTTAAGGTACCACTATGATTTTCCAAAATTTTAGTCACTTCTAATTATAAAAGAACAAAAAGTTCTCATAAATCATTTGTTGCAGTATAGTTATCACTGAGCTTCCTCCAGACCAGGCTAAGAAAGCCCTTGAGGCACTTTGCATACCTGCTGTTGCATCTTTACAGGTTTGACTAATCTAGAAATAAACGAATGGAAAGAGAACGTAATTATGCTTAGAGGTGGCAATTGGGCAATTGATCAAAAATGGGCATGGTTGGGTCAACGAAACACTTAAATTGTCATCCATATTTCTATTTATTTATTATTATAAATAGTTAGTGTCATATGATGATTATATCAGTTATATTATGTCAGTAACAAGATAATTTTTTTCGATAGTATGATCTAAGAGACACTGTCATTCGACCAGTTAGAGATAAAAATAACCCGAATCGATTCATTAAAAGGCATCTGAGCCGAAATTGGCACCTCTAAGTAAGCTTATCTTGTACTGAATTTTATGTCTATAAGCAGGAAGTGATTAATCAGGGTCCCCTAGTATTGGGACAAAAACCTGCACGTGAAATCACAGTTCATATTGACCGGCTTGCGAATATATTTAGGTATCATAACAATTTATTTTCTCAAGTAACTAGTTTAACTTTATACAATGGTTAAAATAATTCAAACTAATAAATAATTTGCAGATATGTAAATAATCCAGAAGCCGTTGCGGATGCAATTCAAAGACTTTGGCCACTTTTCAAAGCCATCTTTGACATGTTAGTATTTCCATTTCTTACCCATGTAGACGGGTTGTTTTCACCGTATATTTAAACAGTGGGGAGTTTTTAATATACAATACAAACCTATGATTGATGAATATGCAGTCGTGCTTGGGATATGCGTACAATGGAATCCCTTTGCCGTGCCTGTAAACACGCCGTGAGTTCAAGCTATATGGTTTATTTAATTATACTTATTTCTTGCTTATGATTCTTGCAATTAAATAAATGGTGTTATGAAGGTGAGAACATCTAAACGGTTTATGGGAGTTACAATTGCAGCAATGCTTGAAGAGATACAAGGGCTGTATAAACAACACCATCAACCATGTTTCTTATATCTCTCTAGCGAAGTTATAAAGGTAATTACTCACCTTTTAAAGTTTCATCTTCAAACAATAAAAATGTATTTATTGGATACAACACTTCCAGATATTTGGATCTGACCCTTCTTGTGCCGACTACCTGAAAGTGTTAATCGAATCTCTATTTAGCAACACGGCATGCTTGCTTACAAAAATTCAGGTCTGGTTTCATTCTCAATTAAAGAATGTAATAATATACAATTAAATCTTGAATAATCTATATTATTATCTTTAGGACTTCACTTCTCGGCCAGATATAGCAGATGATTGTTTTTTGCTGGCATCGAGATGCATCCGATATTGCCCGCATTTGCTATTCCCATCTCCAGTATTCCCATCATTGGTGGATTGCTCCATGATTGGAATCACAGTGCAACACAGGTTATTTGATTTCTTTTAAAGTTTTGATGACTTAAACAATAAAATAAGACTTTATTGACAAAGCATGCTATGTAGTGCTTCTAATGTCCTGAATTTTGATCTTTGTCATATGCAAATATGTTTACACTAAAGTAATATTTGGCGTATGCAGGGAGGCGTCAAATTCTATACTAAGCTTCTTATCTGACATATTTGATCTGGGAAAATCTAGTCAAGGTCAACAGTTTATTTCCATAAGGGATGGTGTTATTATGCCTCGAGGTGCCAGCATTGCCCGAATCTTAATTGCAGCTGCAACTGGAGCTCTCCCAAGTTCAAGATTAGAAATGGTAAAACTCTGTTTACACTCTTCTTCCTTCCAAATATCTTTTAATAAAAACACGTTTTTAACAGGTAGCATACGCACTACTGTCACTATCACGAGCATACGGAGCTAAAGCTCTTGAGTGGGCCAAACAGAGTGTGTCTTTGCTTCCACTTCTGCAGTCACAGACATGGAAAAATCAAGATTTTTGCGGGCGATATCAGATGCAGCATCAGGTGTAGATATCAAAGGTTTGACGAATCCAATCGAAGAGCTTTCTGAGGTTTGTAGACGCAATCGTACGGTTCAAGAGATAGTTTTAGAAGCATTGAGGCCACTTGAGATGAATATGGTATATGTATCATAGTTATATCATGGAAACAGGTCATTCTTTGTTAATTACTTCAATTTTATCAGCTTATAGGGATGGAGGGTGATGTGGTGTATAAGTGTTGTAATTTGTGATTTTGTTGTAATTTTTTTGGTTGAAAATTTTGTTTGAGGCTTTTTATTACTTGTGGTTTTCTAATGCATTCCATCCTCTTTCTTGATATTATATGAAAATGAACCCATCTATATTTTGGGAGTCATTAACATTATTATTTATGCCGTTGATATGTATGATTTGTTGTTATAATAATCGCTTTAATCTCAGGTTTAACAACAGAAATGTATTCAAATAGTCAATAATTGCTTTAAATTGTATTGTTTTACCTTCTTTTGAAGCAAATTAAGGCATTTGTGGTTCTTGCATAGCATTTCATTGATAAATTTTCAACTACTGAAAATATGCTGTGTGCACATGCATACATTCACTTAAATAAAACATACAAGTGATTATTGGGTATTACAGTTCTCTGTTTAAAGTTAGTTGAATGCAAGGGCATTTTAGAAGTTTAGAAGTTTAAGAGATAGTACGTGACCATGATATCAATCTAAAATTATGTAGTGTTAGAAGATCTTGAAATGGATTATACTGGAAAGAAGATAGAAAAAAAATCTAATGCTGACTTTACATTATCAGACCTTAGAGAGGTACAAAGACAAAAATGATTAAAAAATCGGCATTAATGAGAATTCTATTATTTTCATACCAAGTGATACTTGTTTTCTATTATAAACGTAAACAAGTCGAACTGAGTTTAAGTTTATTTAATATCAAACTAGCTCAGTTAGCTAAAGAGAGTTTATGGTCCTACCACCTAGAGGTGCACAAACCGGTTTTTTTTTTTAACCGGTTTCGGGTTGGAACCGGTTCGGGTTCGGTCAACGTAATCGGGCCCGGTTTTTGACCAAGAACCAGTTCGGGTCGGAACCGGTTTTCAAGCCCGGAAAACCCAACCCGGTTGGAACCGGTTCGGGTTGAAACCGAACCGGGTCGGGTCTAAGAACCGGTTTGGAAAACCCGGTTTTTTTTTAAATACTATTTAAATTATATACAAATTAATTACAAATTTTGATTAATTAAAAAATATTAGAGTAGATTAATTAAACACAATAATAAAGTAAACAATAAAATTCATAATACGAATAAAAATCATAAGCGAGTTTTTCTAAAGAAAACAATAAAAATTACATTAATTCATAAAAGTAAATAATTAATTCATTACGAAAAATAAACAATAAAAATTACATTAAAATTAAACCAAAGAAAACAAAATATCCATATTACGAATACAAGTTTTTCTAATTTAATCGTCTTCGTCGGTTTGTGTGCCAATGCGTTGAGACAAATCATAAGCGAGTTCTTCGTCAGAGAGCGGTGAGGATCGTCCGGTTTGTATCTCGTGTTCGTGTATTTCTTCTTCAATTGATGTTTCTTCTTCAAGGTTTGATTTATGTTGTCTTCGTTCGGCCGCATCTAAGTGGTCTTCTAAACAAATACACATCTCTAGCGATGTTGGAGTTAGTCTTGTTCTTCTTATCGATAAAAACCTGCCACTAAGAGAAAATGCAGACTCCGAAGCTACCATGGAAGCTTGGACGGTTAGTAAATCACGTGCCATGGCGGCTAGGACCGGAAATTGTGATTCCTTTCGTTTCCACCATGTTAGAATATCAAACGACAAAAATTATTCGGGTGTCATAGTAGATAAAAAATCGGTTCCCATATACCTCCCGAGTTCGCTACTTGGAGCGTTAGCCCTCTGACGTTTACTGTTTTCATTTCTCAAAGTATTATATAAACTAATCATCGGGTATCTACTTGAGCTCGACGAACTCGATTCCACGTTCGATGACCGGTGGATGTTTGAAGTTATACCATATTTTTCAACATAAACATTAAACAATTTTTTAAAAACGTTATTAAATGCTTGTTTTGCATTAACATTAAAAAATGGATCTTTTTCATGTAAATCTAAATCATAAGTTATCTCATCAATTAAAGTTTCTACCCCTGAAACATTTAAGCACGGGTCTAGTGCGGCGGAACACGTAAAAACGGGGGGTAGTTCGAGGAAATATTTTATAAATTTTTCTTTTATCGGCGCCACCATTGCTGAAAACATTTCATTTCTTTCTTCATATTCACTTAATTTATATGTCATTAAATACAATTGATTAAGTGTTAGAGAACTTGTCGGATAATAACCCCCGACAATTTTGTAGTTGCGTTTTTAAAAAGCTCTAAAAATTGAGTTATTTCTTGAATATATTCACAACCCTCTAACGGAAACGGAACAACCCGACCCCGCATCGCAAGACTATCGTGAAAAACATGAAGCGTTTCTTTTTGTCCCAAAGCACTATTAAACATTTTACAAGTAGAATTCCATCTAGTCGGGACATCCCAATTTGGTCCTAAACAAATGGAATTCGTATCGTGACACATTTTTCTATAATTAACATACATTTTTCTACTAGTTTTAAAAACGTCACGTAACATATTTTTGAAAGATGTTTTAAAATCTTCAACTTCAGGAACGCCAAGACCATCTTGCACAACTAAATTAATAATATGTGCAACACATCTTGAATGAAAAAATACGCCTTCACAAACCGGTTTATATTTTATTTTTAATTTTTCAACGGCGGATGTGTTGTTCGAGGCGTTATCAAATGACATTGAAAAAATTTTGTTTTCTAATTTATATGTTTTGATTACATAGTCTAAAATTTGAAATAGATTATCACCGGTATGCGGATATCCAAATAATTCAAACGCAACCGTACGTTTCATCATTTGCCACGAACTTGGATCTATCCAATGGGCGGTGACGCAAAGGTACGATTCAGGTAAACAGTGTGGGGCGGACCAAACGTCGGTAGTTAAGTTCACACCGGTTTGTAAATTTTCAAATAAAACCTTTAAATCATTTCTTACTTGTTTCCAAAGATTTAAACAATCACGTCTAAGAGTGGTGTGACTTACGTGAGTGTAGCGTGGTTGAAGAGTTTCTTGAATCAATTTTGTTAACCGAGGGTTGTCGAAGTGATCGAACGGTAATCCTTCTTGAATTACAAACTTTGTCATTCTATCTCGAACCATATCTACGTTGAAGTTCCATAAACCACCATCGTTTCCGATTGATGTTTGCCCTTGACTCGGTGTACTTTTCAAAGACTTGAACCATTTGGTCATATGATTTCTCAAAGTCAAGTTTGAATCCGACTTGAAAAACGAACCACAAGCCTTGCATCGAGCTTTATGTTGACCATTCGACATTTCGCATAAGTCGAAATTACACCAAATCTCTTGGTTTCTCGTTGTTGAAAGAATTCTAACAACGGTAGCGACACTTGAGGATCCACCGGTTGGAACAGAAGATTCAGAAGCCATAATTCAAGAGATTGAGAGAACAGAAAGTTGAGAGTGAGGAGCGTTTTTGTGTTTTTAAGCACGTTTTTGAAGTTTTGAGTGTTGTGACTAAACCATTACATCCACTACCTATTTATACTATCATATAAGGGCAAAATGATCATAAAAAGTTGAAAAAAGGTCAAAAAATGGTCACAAACGGTCATATAGCCGTTACAAAAAAAAATTCTAACGGTCCGAACCGGTTCCGAACCGGGTTTTTTGAACCGGTTCCCAAACCGGGTTGGATCAAAACCGGTTCCAAACTGGTTTGGGTGAGAAAAATCAAAACCGGTCCCGAACCGGTGGGTTTTTTCGGGTTGGAACCGGTTTGGGGTAATACCGGTTCCAAACCGGTTCGGTTCCGGGTCGGGTTGTCGGGTCGGGTCCTGAAACCGGTTCGGATGTGCATATCTACTACCACCACTCTTTATGTTAACACCATTGAATAAGGTTACAACCCCACCCTAATCTCATCTTCATTCACTCAATTACACCTCACATCAAAACTTTTATTTTATGGTTAGTGTAAAATTAAAAAATCTTGAAGTATATAAAATATCTAAATTCAAAAATAAATTACTATTAAATTGTTTTTATTTTATTTTTCTAAAGTAAACCTAAATACATCCTAATCCTTCCTCTATATAAGATTTAGCTTGCCCTCTGTTAACCATTCATAATTGACACCAAAAAGTCCCTATAATCATAACTTTATCTAACAAACTCAATGGTTTAGGTAGTTGGGTTAAAAACTAGTGTCAACTAATTCATTTTTAAATTTTTGAAACCAATAATCGTATGGCTTAATAAGAACACATGACATGCTCAGTTGGTCGGTAAACACCCCTACTGTTCAAAAGATCCTACTTTCAGAGTTTGATCTAAAAAGGAAAAGATTATGTTGATCTTGTTTCACACTGATCCAATAAACAAGATGTTATTATAGCATTCATATCTCGTTCTTTAAATTTATGTGATTGTATTTTTTTTATATTATATGGTATGGTTGTAAGTCGTTGTAAATGGAGTAGAAAGAAAATGTAATGTTCAATCTCTATTTTCGGAAAACACTATTCAAATCCCTATAACTTTTTGAGGTATTAGATTTTAATAATCTCAACTTTTATTTATTTCTTGTGATTAATCCTAACTTAGGAAATGTTTATGGACAATCTCAACTTTTAACTTATTTTCCTCTAATGATACCTTACTAATTGAGAGTTAATAATCGTTATTTTTTGTGAAATGGGGCTAGCTTTAAGCCAATTTTCAACATCACCGCCACCCAGCCTCCATTAGGTCCGTTTTCGATGTCTAGCCTCCATCTTCACCTAAAATCTACCTCCAACAAGTCAAGTGGTTCAGATCAAAAAGTGGAGATTGATAGTTTTCAGGATGTGGAAGTTTTAGATTGACGGACTCGATGGTTGATTTCAACTTTCTACTTAATGTTTTGGCCATATAAGTAGTTCAAGTCATCAAAATAGGTGAAAAATAAACAATCTCAAACATGCACTATATTATAGCTAACATATAATGACCCGCAATAGACTAAGCTCGAACCTTTGATCTTAAGCGGCGATTCACCACTATAACTACAAATGACTTTACCGCTGAAAACCTTTAAAGAAAAAACCAAACAACTTCAATTGTTGTATCAAAAGCTGGAATACCAATAGAAAGGTGTAAAGTCATACAGACATCATGAAACAAAATGATAATCTAAATAAATATTAGTCTATACATAACAAAAGAATATACTAAACTGCAAAACTAATTTACCTTCTAATCACTCTATTTTCTCCTTTTCATAATGTTTAACCAACACTGATTATACCTTCTGCATTGTTATGATCACAAGACAATGAGAGATTGAGAGATAACGATAATGACAACGAATCCCTTTCGCATTTCTGATCCAAACAACCATCTCCTCTTCTCGGTACATTCGAGGTTGGAAAAAAAGGGATCACGCGTGCTGATCCACCATTGAATCGATCATAATCATTGAAAGTTACAGTGTCCATTTGATTATTGATTGATAATATTGGTGATGGAACCTGACCAATTGTTGTTGGTAAGGCATCTATTTGGTGCGAGGAGTGTGAAGATGGCTGAATGGATTGGTTGTTATCTTCATGAACATGTTCTTTTTCCATTGAAATAGCAGCAACCTGTCATCATTCCAAACATTGTTGATGTAAAGGAAATCCAAAAGGATTAGGTTCAAATATAAAGGCTTTGAAAACTAAAAAGTGTAAAAAGTAATCTCAACCATCCATCTTCTTAATCGATGGTTGAGATCAATTTATAAAAAAAAAGTTTGTTAGAGGGGTATTTTAAGAATAGTCAATTTTATTGACTTTTTACAATTTCCCCCATTTTTTTAAAACGTTTGTAACTTTTATGTACGACATTATTTTTTATAAAAATCATACCATAAAAACGAGCATTTTTTATCTTTAAAATGAGCATACCATTATTATATAAAAAGATAAAATACGTTTTCAGGCTCATATCTCGTCGTTGTGTCTTTAGTGCAGTTTATTGTGTCTTTTTGTTAGTTGTTGTGTTAATCCGAATACTATTGTGTAATTCTAAAATGATGAAATTTAAAAAATATATTGACAGAATAACATATTGTCTATCTCTAATATGTAAAATACAATAATCATTAACAACTAATTAATCTAATACATTAAAAACAATAACAAGATAACATAATGTCTAATTTTGTCTTTTGATCATTATTATGTTATCTTCAATACTATGAGTTCTTAAAATACATTGATAAAATAATATCATTGTGTACTTCTAATGGTAAAACACAATGGTTAATAACAACAAGTTTATATAATGTATTAAAAAATATGACAAAAACAACACGTTGTGTTATCTTAAACAGTATGAGTTTTGAAAAATATACCGGTGAACGTTTATCATTGTGTCTTCTAGTTATAAAACACAATGATAGATAATAAGTTTATAATCTATAAAAATAATAACAAAAATAACACAAAATGATTTAAAACATAAAACACAATGATTAATACATATAAAATTGATGTAAAATATATGATACAATAAAGTGATATTTGACACAATGAACGTATAAGACACATTGAGCTGTCATTTTGACACAATGACTAAAATGTCCTCCTCTTTAAACCAATAAAAGGACACGTTTTAAGCACACACTTCTTCTTAGTCTTTTTAGATTAAACATTTTTTTTTACTATAACCTTACCCACATTAAAATATGTTCATGATTTGTTAGACCTGTTATTATTGATGTAAAATCGAGTCGGGTAAGTTTAAACTGATTATTATGTTTGTTATCTTCTCTGATTCCACCAGCTAGTTGATTGAACTAACTCCGAGCTTTGAACTTCTCACCCTTTTCTTGTTGTGCCTTATGCTGTGTTTCCAGGTTCATTAAAGGAGAGAAAAAGTGAAAGAAATGAAAAAAACAGTTGTGTTTCGGAGTTTTTTTAGTAAAAGAAAAGTAAAAGAGTTGAGTTCCGAGTTCATTTAAGGAGGAAAAAAGCAGGGAAGTGAAAGAAAAAAAATAATTATGTTTTAGAGTTTTTTAAATGAAAGAAAATAAGAAAAAAAATTATGTTTCCAAATACTTAAGTAGAGAAAAAAAGGGGAGTGAAATAAATAAATATTAAAATCAATCCTTTTAAATTGGAAGGAAATGAAGAGAAGAGAAAAAAAAGAGAAAGAATCATTTCAAATTGGAAGGAAATGAAGAGAAGAGAAAAAAAGAGAAAGAATCCTTTCAAATTGGAAGGAAATGAAGAGAAGAGAAAAAAAAAGAGAAAGAAAAAATAAGAAAAGAAGAGAAGAGAAAAAATATGGTTTTGTAAGTTTCTTAAGAAGATAATTAAATGAAAGAAAACTAAAACGTGTTATCAAGTTTATTAACAGATGGAAGTAGAAACCTAAAGATTTAATAATCTTTTCTTCAAAACTTTCTTTCCAATGTATAAGGAAATGGAAAGAAAGAAATAAGAGTTAAATTTGATTTTGTTTCTAATGTTTGATAAAAATAATTATTTTTTTTAAAATATTAAAAACATTAATTTACCTCCTAAGGTTTCATAAACTGTTTCAATTCCGTCCAAAAGAGACACATAATTTTTTTTCTTTATTTTTATTTTCTTCGAACTTCGAAACACGAAGTTATAATAGACATAAAAGAGAAGGTTAAAGCTCTAAGTCAATTCAATCAACGAGCCGATAAAATCATTGATATTAGTTTATTAATATTTAATTGAGTTTTTATTAAATTAGCATAAACATAAGTGTAGTATAAATAGGGAATTGTAATCATGTATTTTGTATGGTTTTGTTTGTAATAATATTCTTAGAGTTGAGAGGGGTTGTCTTTAAATTCTCGATGTGTTTTTGTGTTGATATAACGATTCTTTTGTCTTCTTAGAGCTAAGGTGTAGGTTATATCCAGGAAGAAAAGCAGGAGATCAAAGACTTGGTTGTAGTCAAGATGAAGAATCAAATATTGAAAATAACAAACAAGAGACCGGGAAAACATACCACCGATTGTATCCAGGAGGTAACAATCAAACATGGTGAAAGAAGAACTTCGTGTGGATTCTTGACATCAGATGTATTTCTTTTCTGTCAATGATAAAAATAGAGTAACGGGGTAGATTGTGTTTTTTTTTTTTTTGGTAGAAGACATCCAATCAGATTTGCGGGTAGCGGGCGATATAAGATTCATTAAAGTAGGAAGTGTTGAATCTAGTTTTGCCTAACAAGTAAAGAAGATAAACAGTAGAAGCGGCAAAGTAGTAGGCTTGTGTTTTTTCAATGATCTTTGGTCAAGAACATTGTAGTTTCTAGGACCCAAGAAGAAATCAAAACTATGAAAATCTGATCAAGGTGTTGATACAGGAAAAAAAAAAAAAAAAGATAATGTTGTTGCTAATCCGTGGAGAAAAGAAGCACTATAAAACTGATGGTTTTGTCAAGTGTTTGGACGTATTTTAAACGTACATACTCCAAGGGACTTGGAAGACGGTTAATCACAAAGGGCATGTCTTTGTGGTCATTGCATTGAGGGTCTTATTGCTGGGTGAAACCAAAGAAACCAAAGATTAAGGTTGAAGAATTACAATTGTTACATGATATTCAAGATCCAGATAAAACACATCAAGATTAGGGGAGAGAGTAAAAGTTTAATCTTGATTTAAATAAAAGAGTAAATCTCGGTTTTGGTCCCTGTGTTTTTCAAATTGACTCCACTTGAGTACCAACTTTTATTTTGTCTCCCTTTGAGTACCAAAGATTGAAAAAGTTGTCTGTTTCAGTCCTTTTGACTAACGGTGTTAACATTTTCTGTTAGGTTTTTTTAAAAAGACCAAAATACCCCTAAGGGTTATAAAAATATCACCATCTCCACCACACACCACATACCACCACCACCACCACACACCACCGCCACCACACACCACCGCCACCACACACCCAAGAGTCGAAGACCCATTCCCCTTCTTCTTCTTTAGTTCTATTCCTCTGTAACACTGACCATCAACAACACCATTGTTACCCTCTCCACCACCAATGCCACACTATCACCACCGCAACACCTGCCATAGACCACTGCAGCATCGACCATCAATCACCAAACACCAACAATAGACTACCACAACAGTAGCCACCACAAAAATAGAAGCTCTCCAGCCCTTCACGCACACCTCCACCCTAATCTGTCCACCATCATCGCAACTACCAGCAACTGACCAAAACACAAAGCCCTAATCGTACATGTACACCTCTGCCCTAATTTCAACACCATTCGTCCACCCCACAATCACCACCACTCCAACATTTCTCTACATCATGTGAAGCCCTATAATGATGATGATGGTGATACTATTGTGCAAATGCGACTGTGGTTCGATGTACTGGTGGTGGTCTTCGTGGTCTTTTTCTTCAAAGTGGCGGTGAAGGTGGTTGTAGGAGGGTGGGGGCAACAGATTAGGTTTCCAGTGGTGATTGTAGATTAGGTTTCCAGTGGTGATTGTAGATTAGGTTTTCGGTGGTGATGTGGTTGATGAATGCCCAGAACGCAGGGGTCGCCACCGGAGCCTCCGATGAAACCGTGCTTTGTGGGTTTGAGATCGGGAGGATCGCCGGTGATGATGCCATTTCTGCTCGAGAACTTGTTGACGGAGATTTTTGCTTGTGGGGGAAGGATTTCTAGTTGAGATTACGCGTCGGTGGATCTTGAATCTTGATTTATGCAACCAGATCCTGCAAGGTGGTACCTGATGCATTACAAACTGTACTCTACCAAAACCACATTTGGTGGCGGTGGTGTGTGGTGGCGGTGGAGTGTGGTGGTGGTGGTGGTATGTGGTGTGCGGTGGAGATGGTGATATTTTTATAACCCTTAGGGGTATTTTGGTCTTTTTAAAAAAACCTAACAGAAAATGTTAACACCGTTAGTCAAAAGGACTGAAACAGACAACTTTTTCAATCTTTGGTACTCAAAGGGAGACAAAATAAAAGTTGGTACTCAAGTGGAGTCAATTTGAAAAACACAGGGACCAAAACCGAGATTTACTCTAAATAAAAAGATAACTATTGATATTAGTTTATTAATATTTAATTGAGTGTAGATTAATTTAGGATAAACACAAGTGTAATATAAATAGGAAGTTATAATCATTGTATTTGGTTTGGTTTTGTTTATAATAATATTCTTAGCTTTTGGATAGATCTGACGCCACTTACCGAATCAGTAGTGATATCGAAGAGGCTCGACCTTCGACGACGATGACTAAAGTTGCTTCGGCGGAGGAAGTACTTCTGAGCATGACTCGCTACTTGCGTAGGCGTACGCGTCTTCACAAACTTTTTAGAAATCCCCCTCCAGTCCCCTTTACCCACCTTCTTCAAACCTAACAAAAATAGCTTGTGTTCATCTTCAGTCCATGGTACCCCTACATTTCCAATCATATCAATTATCAAATAATCAGTTAATCACAATCAAAACTACAGTCAAAATAAAAACATGTACAAAACGCCGAAAAAGCAAGATCTAACCTCGTTTACGCCTCTACCACCACCGCTGGAGTGGTGGCGAACCACATCATCAGCGGAGGCGTAACCAGAATTAGTAGCAACCGTGGTTGATGCATCAAATTTATTACTATTACTATTACTATTACTATTACTGGTACCAGATGAATCACGAGTAGCATGTTGTATCTGTATGTACTGTGAGAGATCGTTCATACTCACACTTTTCCTTAGCGGATCGACGTCGAGTCTAACTCCAAACAACATAATCTCACTGTCAGATGAACGCATGCTAGAGTTTTGATTGTTCCTCTTGTGGTTTGAATCTGACACCATTTTCACTCAACAACAAATCAATTATCAATCAATATGACCTAACAGGCTAACAAAGTAACAAATCCAAAACAAAATCTATAAAAAGTTATGAATGTTTGACGCTTGTGAATAATAATCGTAATCAATGCGAGTTCACCGGATAATCTCCGATCTTATTTTTCCGATTGAAATTGCAAACTGCAAAAGCTTGTGATGAATGATATAGGTCTGAAGTGGTTTATATAATAATAATAATATGCTAAAGTGACCGGTGGGTTGCATGTGGATACAGTGTTGGAGTATGTGGCTCGTACACGTGGCGATTTCTGGTAGGTTGGTTATTTGTTCGCGAATCACAGTGGTTCAATGTGGTTTCACCGTAGGAGTAAAAGTCAAAGTCAAACAAGCGTTTATCTTGCGTAATTAGTTCATAAGTATTTAGTAATTTAGTTAACTAGTCTTTAAGATATTTTTGTTGTTCGATAAGAAAGAGACAGCTTATCAACTCAATTTGAATGTGATTGTTAATTTGTTATCACAAATTATAACGGCTTCTACGATTTGCGGATTAATTAGTTTTTAAATAAATAATCAGGTTCATTAAAAATAGAAAAAACATGTAGTTCGTTCAAAAAATATTTAAAAAGAAAAGAAAACATGTAAATTTTTTTAACAAATTAGAGGGTGATGTAATGTAATATAATTATATATATATATATATATATATATATATATATATATATATATATATATATGGTGGCTGCATAACAGTTAGGGGCTTTAATTCAATCTCAGTCATTGAAACTCAGTTGTTTAGATCTGGACCGTTTAAAATATGTGGTTATTCAATGTTGTGGAGGTTATGGTGGCTGGTCCGAGATTCCTCCGCACGTTTCCTTCATATCCGGCGGCTTTCGTCTCCTCCCCTTTTTCCTCGGTGGTAACCTCCACTTCCAGCCCTACAATACTCACTGATCATCTTTCTCCTTCGCACTCTCAACCCGATCTCGCCAAGATGGTGGCAGCTTCTGTTCAAGACAATGGCGGAAGAACATATGGTGATGAATCGACGGCTCTCAACCCTCGGTAGGTATGTAGCTGTACAAATTCTATACTCAAGTGTCCTTCCTCATCGATCTATCAATCTCCTTTTCATTTTATTTCTTACTTTTAAGATGGGAGACATTGATCTAAGCTTTGAGTAAGACGTGCCTGAAAATGAAGGAAAAATTGATTTAACCCCAAATTAAATTTCACCTATTGGTGTTTAGATTTCACAAGAAAATTCACTTTAATATTTTTTTCTTCATCGTTACTATGTTGGGGAAGTGGGGAGTTAAAATTTTGAAAGCTTAATTGCAGTCTCCCTTGTGTTAAAGCTCACAAGCAACGCACTCGGTGCACAGGCAACACAACAACAACTAAGGGAGTTCATTTCACTTTTAAAGTTTGACAACACTCTTCTTTTGTGTGGTAATTTCCTGATAAAACTCAGTTTTTGATTCAACTTAGTTTCAATTTTACTTCGTTCCTCAATTCTAGTGTTTGCTTTTATGGTTTAATTCATGAGTAATGAAAATTACTTTTCTGATTGCATGTTTTAGAAATTGATTCTGGGATAGAGTGGTTCGAAATGTTGTGCTTTGTGAGGGATATTTGAGATTAATTGTTAAATTTGCTTATGCGTTTTGAAATAAGCAAAGCATTATATCTAATGTAACAAAAAATCACTAGGACTGTTTGATTTGATCATATATATTTATTAAAAGAATCCAAAGGTGTGATACATAATAGTTATGGTGTTCTAGAAGCATAATGTCAGGCACCACGACCGCCATGGATACACCAAGTTATTGGAATTTATTGTGAAAACAGATTTATTTCTTATTTTTATATATGAATTGAACTTTTTGAATGCATACCACTATTTTGATTTTTAAAATTTAATATTCCCCTTCTCTAGTCTTTTGTATCTTGTAGTCATCTTTGATTTCGTTACAAAAGTTTTTATTAGATTAGCTTATTTGCAACTTGTAACCATAATTTGTATTACTGTTCTTTAATTTTGGATTTATCTTCTTATGAAACTAATAGATTGTCAAGGAACCATCAAATTGTCAAGGAGAACAATGCATTTTTGTTTTCATACACTCCTACCGTAAGTTTTTTTCTACTCTTACTAACTTTGACAAAATTCGATAGTTAAACCTTCTGTGAATCTATTTGAAGTCTTAACATAGATGTTATACTTAAGAGGTTGTATTCTTATGCTATCTATATGGTTGACTTTAATGTTTCTATTTGCTAACAATAGTGAAATCCTTTTAAACTCTACATTTTTATGAAACCTGGAATAATATTGAAACAATATACTTGAGTTGAATTATTCTTAGTTCTTCAAGCGTTGCATTAAGATGTGACATTTTGTTGTTTCTGCCATATAAAAAGTTAAAATATATTTTTTGAATGCATACCACCATTTTGATTTTTAAAAGTTCATATTCCCCTCCCAGACCCTGCTCCTGAGCGGGACTCACTGGGTATGTTTGTTTGTTTGTTTGTTTGTTTGTAAAAGTTCATATTCCCCTTCTCTTGTCTTTTGTATCTTGCAGTCATCTTTGATTTCTTGTGATTGAAGCTAACAGGTGATTACAAAGCAAGTCTTTTATTAGGTTTTGTTAGGCAAGTGGAAATTTTCGGTACATTGGGTTTTATAGTCGCTAATGATCGTATCTAAATTGAAAAATGTGGATACTTTACTACATGTTCGTTCATATTTACTGCTTGATTACTGTATGATAATCATATTAGTATATATTCGATGGTGCTGAACTTTGGTTTCTTACTTTAGTTTGGTGCCAGATCACATTTAACATGCTTCAAGGTAAATCATTGATTTATATTGGTTTGGATATGTTGTTTGATAATGAAATCATAATATTGTACAGCTGCCATTCAATGCCCATCCATTTGATTTGATGATTTTAGAAAGCTTGCATGGAATGTTGTGTGTTACCTTAAAGATTACCTGTGAAATGTTGATTTGGAATCCTCTAATCGGTGCTCATAAAAAGTTATCCATCCCAAAAAGAATTGGGTTCTAGAAGGAAGTTTCAGATGTTGTCGGATTCTATATGGTTCATTAATGGTGTACGTTTATTCGACAACATTAGATTATTGGAGAAAAGTTAACTTCAAAAAATGGTATCTATACAGGTAATGGATGCTAAAGGGAAGAAGACAATGGCCTTCTACCATTTAACCAGAGTTTGTAACCGGGCTTTTGGGGTACGATTTATATTATGGGTTTGAGCCTCTATTTTGATACCAATGAGGTTCTTATGGCTTTCATCTGGTTTGTGTTTTTAAATCTAGCTGAAACAATGACTTTACATCAAGAAAGAAAACCTTCAAGTAGGAATTTTGATACCAATCGCATTTCGTTATATAACAATTAAAAATAGAAGTGACAAAGATATGGAACTGTAAATTTCATAGTTTCGTTCGAGCATTAGTAACGAGTCTGATTCATTTTCTTTTACAAAGTTATAATGAAGCTTAATTTTAGTTCTTTGCTATGAATTTGATTTAAGTATCTTCTTTTGCTTTTTTACTTTGGTTTATTGTTAGCTACATGAAAATATTTAGTGTATTATCAGAATATTTGGAATTTAATGTTTATTTTATTTATTTCATAGAGTAATATATATTATTTTAAACAAGTTTGGGTCAGTTCAGGGTCGAACACGTGAACCCTTAGCTAATTTGGTCGTGTCTGTGTAGACCTAGTGCCCTGGTGGGTTTACTGGACAGTAACATAATATTTTGACTAAAATTTTGCATGGCACAAATGTTTGGTGGGTATTTGATTTTATGAACGTGAGAGAGAGATTCTTGATTGGGCTATGGTTAAACTAGCACATGCAGATGTTCATGTATCCGTTAATGTTTGTCGTCATCCAGGAAGTATTACTTGAATTTGACGTGAACCTGTTAATCGACATGTTTCAATTTCATTCGAAATACTTGAATACTTGATTTGTTTTGTTTTACAAGTTATACATTATACATACTTAAGACTCTTGCTAATGTTTTGTTTCAAGTGATCATTACTATTTGGTACTTCTGCTTACTCATTTGAGCTTATTTACTGTTACTGTTAATACATCGGGCTGAACTGTTCTTATTGTGCTCAAATTGCTCTAAATAAACCATCCGATCTACAAGTTTTACCAGGGAGATTATTATTAGCAAATCAAGGATTATGTCCTGCTCCATTTCATAGGCTTGGAAGAGGCGCATCATGTATATTTTGAATATTAAGTGTATTGTAAACTGTTTTTTAATAATTAAGAAATGTATGATCTTGAAACTTTATAAAAGTAGACAAAAAATCATTAAAGTTAGGTGATTTTAGATTAACTCTCATGTGTTATTGATTTTAGTTGAAACTAAACATATTCAGTTAAAAGACTCATGACAATGATCTACTTTTAAAAAAAATCATATCAGTTACCATAATATGTTTAGTTTTGCTAACATGTTCTCAGGTTAAAACCTAGGATTTGAGAAAAAAAATAGATCAATACAATTGTTTACACTGAAAATAAGTTGTTGGATTTATAAATTTCATATCGCCTTTTTATATCAGTATCTGCAACAAGAAACATTATCAACAATTTCTGGTCAATTTGCTTTATAAAAGTTGATTGTGAAACCCTCTCACAAATTGCCCCATATGACCCATCAAGTACTAATTTAACCATTTGTTTCATACGCAAGTTATAACAACATATGTTTCATATGCTATGTTGCGGTTTCAAAAGCTAAATTCCTTCCGACAACTAATAATCCAAAAGGTTTTTCATAGTTATTTGAAGTCAAGTATATCCTACCAATAAATTTAACCAGCGTATTACCTAAATCATACCCAACACATCTTCCTCCATATTTTATGATTTCTGAAAAAAGTTGGATTCTTAAAATATTCAAGCTTGAGTTCAATGTTACATTCAATATGGGAAGAACAGTCTGGACAATAAGTTATTTATTTATGGTTCGAATGGTTGCATGATTATGCAATATAATAAATAATAATAATTTTTGTCTTGTACAGATGTATTGGATATTTGTCAATTGCCATAACAACATATTTAATACAATATTTAATCTCTACTTAATGGTTAATATTATGTTTTGTTCCACTATCATGTTGTTTGTTTAAATTTGTGTGTTTGTTTTTTTTAAATTCATACCGACAATTATATGAATGAGATATTTGGATCTGCAGTTTTTCGTCTATCTTTTAGAAGTCGGCATGATACGCACTCACATTTCAATCATTCAATAGTTATTGATTTTCATTATTTTACAGTTCTTTTAATGTAGTAAGTTGTCTGTACAACTTACATTCGTTTCCAACAAATGATGTTTTTATTTAGAATACAAAAAGATAGTTATGACATTGTGACATGAAACCACCTGGCCACCGGACGGGTATAAAACTAGTTATTTACTAGGTGAGGATATTGTAAGCAGTAATATTTTTATATTCTATGTCTACTTTATGATGCTATAATTGGTTTATTTTGTAGGGTCCACTTCTTGAGGCAGTACGGGTTTGTAGTGGTTTTGTATCAACTTAATTTAATTATAGATTACGTATAATATAATAAGTGGTTTAGTTTTATGTAATATGTAGGTGTTAAATCACATTATCTATAACTTTTTAACTATTGTTATATTTTTAATTACAGATTACATATAATATTAATAAGTGGTTTAGCTTGATGTAACATGTAGGTTGAATCACATGGCCTATAACTTTTTAACTATCGTTATATCGAGAGGGACGGATTCAATACATATAAAATTTTCGAACAAAATATGCATATTAAAAGATAAATATTAAATTTGTTGTTATTTTATATTACAACCCAAACATAATTTAAAAGGAAAATATTTAATTTAGTATTAACTCACATGCCCGATAAAGTTTAATGAATTTAAAATATGTAATCAGAATAAATTGGCAATTAAAGGACTATCACTCCAGAGTGATAACTTATTTAAATCATTTAGATGTGTCTTATCTTCTTGGATTAGAATCAAATAAGATAATATTCCATTGATAATTGATAAATTTTAATTAACATATTGATTAACTAAAAAGGTTAATTACGTTTTTATTCATGGATATCTCAAAGTTCTATTATATGGAAAAATCGTCTCTAAATAATAATGTAAACTAACCATGTCACATCATTAAATTAAGTAGTTAACGCATTTTTTTCCATAAAATTCAATTAACCTAAATGTTCACACAAATCATATTTCTATTTTTGGACATCATTCATCATAAACACGCATATCATACGCATACATAAACCATCTATCAACACATCTCGACTGTTTCTAATCATCGCATGAGGTTTTTATTCTCAATACGATATGATTATCTAAACTTTGATTATCAACAATAATCGAGATTTTTATCATTTTCTTCAATTAATGTTGCCTGTATAATAATTGTATTGTCAAAACTATATATAATGTATTAGTTTTAGTAAACTCGTATATTACACGGGTTGAATAAATAAAATATTAAATAAAATAAAGATTTATTAATTATAAAATAATATTTTAAGATAAGATACAATTGAAATTACATATAAATAATACTATAAGTGATAAACAATGATATTAACTCTTTAAACTTTTTTGTATTTTCAAAAAATAAATTAAACATTTTTCTTCAAAACAACCGTTTTAAAAATTATCATTTCAAAATTTTCTTACTATAGCTTCGAATCTTAATTATTTTTTATTTTTAAAGTTTTTACTTTTTAAAACCACTAATTTTTAAATATTTCGTATTAAAAAGTTTGATGTTTTAAAAATTTCTTTTTATAAAAGTTTTTCTCTTTAAAATAACATTAATAAAAAGATTTCTTGCTAATTTATTAAAATACTTTTTAATGTAAAAAAGTAAATAAAGTTATTAGTAATTAATTTAGTAATTAATATGAGAGAGAAGCGAAAAAATTTGATAAGAATAAATATGATGGTGACATGTATTACCATTAGTTACCCTTTTATTAGAGTAAGAAGATGCAATTTATTATTTATCTTTGATTATTCAAATAATGTAACTTTTTAAAAATAAATATTCTTATAAGTAAATATTTCATT
Source organism: Flaveria linearis (assembly GCA_024085815.1). Lineage (NCBI taxonomy): Eukaryota > Viridiplantae > Streptophyta > Magnoliopsida > Asterales > Asteraceae > Flaveria > Flaveria linearis. The sequence continues at coordinate 51,628,745 of CM044016.1, forward strand.
TAAAAGATTTTTATATAATGCATTATATAATTAACTGTGATGTCCTAGCTTTTGATGAGCACTTCTCTTCTCAGTGAGACTGAGTAAATAACATGTACAATGACGGAATTTGAATCACATTATAGAGGGTGTGAATATGTAAGAGTCTATAATATTACCATAAGTTTACTGTTTACTTGTGGAAAATGTGTTGGTCATTAACAAGCACCAACCCTTTCTGATAAGAAAATATTTGTTTAAGATCTTTGTTCTCAGGTCAGTGAATTCTTAGGACACTTGCTGTAAGTTAGTACACAAGTTTAACTAAATAGTAAATACTATACATAAACTTTAAGAGTTGACTAGAGAGGTCATGGTTCAATTAAACCTTTTCTTATGCCTCTTCATCCATTGACCTCGCGCGCTTGTGATAAGTTGGACCGTTATAATCTTTATAATAATATACAAAAATAGATGTGAATACTTGTATCATTCTAGGTGATTTAATTTTTTTTCCTCGTCACTCACTCCTTTAAATATAAATATTAAATCATAAGAATATTAAAAAAATATATATATTTTTAGATATTTTGATACAACTCTAATTTCTTTGTGAAGAAGTTTTTAAATATAAGTCGGATACATCTAAAATCTTGTAACCCATACACCATCTGTGTAACTTATTTAACTAATTAGGTCAAATGCGTTGGTAAGTATTAACCAATTGTAATGTCACACGAGTTGAGGGCGGGCCTTGGCGCAGCGGTAAAAAAGCTGTTCCTAAGGGACCGAAGGTCTCAGGTTCGATCCGTGGAAACGGCCTCCCCACAAAATGTGGGGGAAAGACCGCGTACATCTTCCCTTAACTGGGACGGACCCTCCCTGGACCCTGCGAAAACGCGGGAGCTCTTTGCAGCACCAGGTACGCCCTAATGTCACACGAGTTGTAATTAGTTAGTGGGTTGAATGCGTTCTAAACATGTTATAAGTAGATTGATTTGTTAAACTTATATTAGATCAACTAATCATGACAACTAAAAATTTGATTACTTTCATGTAATGTGAGGAGTTAACAATCATAAAATGACCAACACACCCTCACCTGAGACTAAAAGAACACATTAGGGGATACACAAAGTACAAAAGTATAACCATTTTGAGTTATAACTTTATTAACATTTTAAATAAAGATGTTCTTAAATCTTTCACACTTTGAAAATTCACTAAATCTAAGATCACGGACATCTTACAAGTTCAATTACCAACACGTTACACAGCAAAATTTGGGTTCGACATCTACCATTTTAAACCATCATAACAACATTTTTACTATTACTATTGCTGATACTATTACTATTCTCGATCTCAATATATGATTCTAAACACTTGATCGTGTAGCAACCTGAGCCATTCCGGGATGCATCTAGACCGAAGTCCACTGTCCGTGTTTTGGTTTTTAAACGGGTCCATTAACGAGCTCTGTTCTTGTATCGATGTTGGTCCCGCCATTCACAACTATCTTTGATTCGCCATTATTCATAGCGCCTTTTCTCACCCGAGCCTTGTAGCTTTTAGAATCCAGAACAGGAATCGGGACATTACTCAAATCGATAATCCCGCCTTTTTCAGAACCCATATCTGCTAGAATCTTCTTGAGCTGAGCTCGTTGACACACGATTCTACCCTTGTTCCATCCAGGTAAGCCGAAAGACGATGAAACATTATCTTTTAAAAGTGAGTAAATGGTTTTTGCAACGGGGAAATCTCGTGTTATGGAGCTCTTTTCCATCTGACCTCTTCTGTTTAATAAACAAGTGATCGATTTAATAACATTTTTACGATATCTATGTTTTTGTTAACAACTTGCAGGATCTAAATTAAGATGGAAGAAACTTACACTACAACCACAGAAGCTAGATGAGGAAGATCTTCGCCATCTGCCAACATCTGATGCATGTTCTTGAACCAAACTGATATAGCTGTAGATGCACCCCCAGACCACAACCTGCAGATGTTTAGAATCAGTGAGGTTGTGGTGAAATATTGGCAAGTCGGGCAATGGATGGAAGTAGGTAATTTTAGAATCAGTGAAGTTGTGGTGACCTGAAATACGTCTTTGCCCACAACTTCGATTATTTACAAACATAGTGCGTCAAAGTATAATTAAATTATATAGTCATAATGATAATCTAAGTTCTTGAATGGACTATGTTATTTCAACTAACAACTGACTAGTTTTCTTTTAAGGTAATCTTTTTAGGGATAATGTATAAGAAGACCACTCAACTATTTAACTCTTTTCATTAATGGTGAAGCTAACTTATAGACCACCCAGATATGTAACTGGTTTACCAAATAGGGCAAACAATAGGCTGGTATGAATATATCTTAAAATTCATGGAAAACTAAAAATACTTTGTTACTTTCTTTACATGAAGTGAAATATTATTGGACGGTCAAAAGAATGAAAGAAATTTTTGGTCTTCGGCGTGTTCTTGGCTAGATTTGGTATAAACAAAACTGGATATACATACTTGGGTGGCCTATAAATGAGTTTCGATAGTTTTGGACTTTGGATAACCTTGATAAAAAGTTCATAAAGCTGGGTGGCCTCTCTTAATATATCCTTTTGACACACACCACCCTTTTGACCGAGTCGAAATCACTACCTCTACTATATTTACTCATAACCAAAAAGGAAAACTAAATTGTGTTATTAGTATACCTGTGTACATCAACAGACCACACACGTTTGCTGTTACGGAACATTTCAGGAAAAAGTCCTCTTTTTGTTGCTTCTTTAAGCACTCTTGCAGCTCTTTCCTTTTGTCCTAACCACCAAAGAGCTTCTAGAAGGGTGTTGTAAAATCTTAACCCCAAACCACGGCCCTCGGTGTTGAGTTTATCAAAAACATACTCCACCATTTGCCAATTTGAAGCATCATCAAAATCTCCCCTAATCATTTGACCTATCACCTGATGAATATTTGACGAATCACATCTTATCATCTCATCCAACAACTTATAAGCATCATCCCACCTGAAAAAAATAATGTTATCAAACCGTTAAAGCAAAACCAAAGGTAGATGGTGAAATGTTCTAAATTTCTAAATGAAAAAATAATAATAACAAGTGTAGATATACTTCTAATTTCTAGTAGCTAACCTTTCACATTTAGCATAAATTGCCAGCATCATGCAGTAGCTCATGACACTAGGCAACTCAACCATTTTCTCAATCTCTTGAAACTGTTCTTCACTTTCATCCACAAGCCCTGCGAAGCAGTAAACACTCAAAACCGCCTCTAAGGTCCTTTCATCTGGGTGACATTTAACTTTTTCCATATCAACATAAGCTTTAATAGCATCTTCAAACTGCCCCGCTTGTCTAAATGCTTCAATAACACCATTATAAGTATCATTATCCCCCGAAACACCACACTCACTCATTCTTGAAACTATCGTTTCAGATTCCTTATACAACCCCCCTCTAGCAAAAACATCAATTAACGAATTAAACGTTTCAACGGTAGGTTTACTCCCTAGTTCATTCATCGTATTGAAAGTAACAAGTGCTTCTTCATATAAAGCAGCCTGACCATAAGCTTCTATAATCCCCGTATACGCCTTTGAACTTGGCACCAATCCACTCTTTCTCATGTGTAGTAGAATCCTCTTAGCATCCTCATGAAGCCCGCCTTTCCCACATGAAACTATCAATCCCTCGTACGTCTCCATATTTGGTTCGATGTTTTCATCAACCATATCATTGAACAAAGTTATCACTTCCTTATAATACCCACCTTCCCCAAAAACATCAATAAGTATGTTGTAAGTACTAGCATCCAACCCCATACTACTCACTTTCATTTCAAGAAAAAGCTCACGAACCTCGTCATACCTCCCTTGCCTCCCAAAAAGATTCAACAATATAGTGTAAGTCATTGCATTCGGCACACAACCAGCCGCTTGCATTTGCCTAAACACATCCATCGCTTCCTTCGTTTGTTCCAAATCCGAGTACGCTTCCAACAAAACATTATAACACGACGCTTCGGGCAAATTCCCTCTAGACTCCATCTCCCTAAGCAACTCCGAAACCTTACCAAGATTACCCAATTTCCCAAAAGTCTGAACCAAATAATCATAACTAGTAGTATCGGGTATCGTCCCACCTTCATTCATAGTCCTAAACACCATCACAGCTTCATCACCTAACCCTCTATTAGCACAAGCAGCAAGCAAAGTGTTATAAGTCACTAAATCCGGCTGCAGCCCTTCGTGCCTCATTTCCGCGAATAAACTCAACAACCCCTCCCAATCATACCCACCTCTAGCACATGAATTGATAACAGTATTGTAAGTTAAAATATTAGGTTGAATCCTCTCTTTCTTCATTCTATCAAGAAGCTGTAAAGAAGTCTCATACTGACCGTTTCGACCATAGGCATTGATAATAGAAGTGTACGAAAACACCGTTCGAGGCACCCCTTCTTTAGGCATTTCGTCGAACACCTCATGGCACTTATCAAGAAGACCTTCACGACCCAAAATTCCTATAATTATGGTGTATATGTGGTCATTAGGTTTAGACCATACCTGCCTTTGCATCTGCTTAAAGAGGCGTAAAGATCGTTGCCAATCGCCACGTTGTGCGAGCTCTTTGAACACCAAAGCGAAGTCATTGAGGCTGAGCTTGTTCTTGAATGGCTCGAGGCAACGAGCGATGCTGCCACGTGGGGGTAAGCCTGAGAGCTTGTTGAGTAAGCTTTCGACTTCGTAGCTGTATTTGCCCTTTTCGACGCTGTTTGTCGGGTACCCGAAAACGAGCTCTTTGGGTTTGGGTTTGGATCTGGATCTGGTGCGGGAGGTTGGGGGTTTAGCGATGGAGCTTTCGCAGATTACGGTGGATCTGCGGTGGGAGAATTGGAAGCCTTTGGTGGTGAATTGGGGGGATTGGGGGGGATTGGGGGAAATTGGAGTTGTGGGTATTGTGGGTTTGTTTCTGTTGCGGATGAGCAGTGGGGAGATTGAGTGGTATACGATTGTCATCGTGGTGTTGTTAGGGTTTTGGATTGCATGTGTGGAGGTGTTGTTTGAGCTCTGAAGTTGAAATTGAAATTGAATGTGTTGTTTGTGTATCTTTGTGTGATTGAGAGAGATAGTGAGGTGTGTTAATGGAGGTTTAGCAGGTTGAAGATGAAGAAGATGAAGAAGATGAAGATGAAGAAGAAGGGACTTTTTGTGGATAACAGGTTTTATTTGCCGCTTAAAAGAATTGGGTGAAGTGCACTAATGGACCTTATAGTTTGAAGATTGCAACTTAAGCTCCCTTATGTTTTGTTTAGTGTTCAAGCAATTTCACTCGACCTTAGTTTTACTCAATGATTAACAAAAAATAATCATCAATTGAATAACTCCTTTATTTTCTAAAAGTCTCATATTAGCTTTCTTATATATATTATATTTCAATTTAAACTTAATTAATTATTCTCTTTTGCTTTTTTCTCACTCACAACCATTAATGAAAAATAAAAAATAATAAATATAAGATTATTATTATGTTCTTTAAAAAATATAGAAGATGGGAATAGAGAGCATAATGTAGAAGTAAAATTACATGTTTTTTATAAGTTCTTCTATAATTTAAAGAAAAAGAAGGCGAACTGACATGAATGCTTTAAACTCGTGTTTAGGCTGGTCGGGTCCAGATTGATTTAAGAATAAGAGAAGAATAGGAGGATAAAGCAAAGGATTGAGATCGAAAACTCGACCTTCACTATAATACAACATGAGCCAAGTCGTCGGTTGGTTGGTTGGTTTGTCGGCATTTAGCCGCTTTTTTCTTGTTTTCTTACTTACGCAAATTGTCCGCAGCTTATAATACAAGAATGACCTTCACATATCACTAGTAACTAGCCTCTAACCCACAGTTGCTTCAAGCCTTCAAGTGATTTAGCTCATATCAATAAGATAAATTAAAATAAAAAAAAAAGATTGTGACAAAACAGAGTAATCTAATTTTTAGTATGACAGAAAAAACCAGTATCTAAACCATATTACAAATAAGTTACATTGTGAAAATATAATTTTACATGACATAACGAATAAACATGAAAATATCACTCATAGTTTCGACTACATTTGGTCGATTTATATGACACGGTGTTAATTGAATAAATGTGCGAGGTCGGGATCATTTAGGTCCAGATCTAGCCAACCATTCATCCGCATGTATTCGATGTAGTGATCTGGTGGCTTTACTGCACGAGGTTTTGTGGGAACATAGCCATGAATTCTTTCCAAGTCTCTAGCAAGCCAGCGTACATATGCACGGTCCAATGGCGGTGCAACCTTCACAACTACTTCCTCTCGTTGCTTCACGGGTTTGTTTCCCATTTTGATCTCACCTGCTCAAATGTACATCTGATAATACATTTAACTAGATACCATAAGGTCTACAAGATCAAACAAATAATCTCACTGTCTAACAATAGGGTCTAGGAAGATAAATCTTTTGCGGATGAAAACAAACAACTAAAATCACATAAGAAAATTGTAATTTGATGCAAATATCATCAATAATTACATCTTAAGGTTCAAAATACGCAGTCTTCTTTTGTACACGAGCTAGAAAAAAGTTTTAGAACTCGCTAGATTCCATCGTTGTAAAACATTTTTTAAACCGCACAAAATATGCCAATGTCTAAAGTTTAAACCCAAAGTTCATTCCAATCTATTCAAAGTATTGATTGTAGTCCACAAGATCTTCCTATTATGTAATCATAAGGGATACCAACAACAACCATACCCAGTAAATCCCACCTATAGTGCATAATCATAAGGGGCGTATGAGATATTTAACTGAAAATTGAACCTTTCCATCAAACAAGTTTCACTCATACATATCAATTAAACTGCAAGCCGAATTTGAAAACAAAAATTCACCACGCTGAAGTCTGAAAGTACCAATTTAAGATATCCTTGATCTTCTATTCATTTTCAATCGTTCAATCTTAATATAGAACAGATATATCGATATCACATGGTACATGATAGATGTGGGAATATGCATTAGGATGTATCTAAGCATACACTAACAACAGTCAAGACTCATAACAAGCTAAAAACTGGTAATTGATTCATAAAATAGAACAAGCATGTTAATATGTATCCAGTTATTTGCACATCAGCTTTGTGTTTTACTGTTTTAAGAGAGCATAAAGCACTCCAAGGCAATATGATCCTCAGACATCAGGTGAAGCATGTTTATATGTAGCTTCACAAAACATTATGTGTGTGTGTAATTGATAACACACGAACCATGAGGTAACTAGAAACCCATTGAAGTGTTGCATAGATTTCAAGATCTACAGGGACACTCGCTTTCTACATCATCTGGTCTTGAAAGTATCAAGTATTAAACAACGGGAACTTATATCAAATTAAACAACAATATACAAAATTAACATAAGTATAAGTAGTAAAGTAAGAAAAGAATTAGGGACTGATTTAAAAGTTAAACAATAAATTAAGAACCAAATTAGGGAAGAATAAGAACCGAAGGATCGATTTAGTGGATCTTCATGAGGACCTTCGAGAACCCTAATTTAAAAGGGAACAACTGTATCCAGACCAAAATATCAAATCCTCAACTGAAAGAAGAAATTGCATTGTTTTGTTTTCAAAAAACCCCCAAAATCAGCAATGAATGAAGAGGAAAGAAGCACCGGGATAAACTTCTGATTCAATAAAATTAAGCTGAAACAAATAACAACCAAATACAGAACCCTAATCATACAACTAATAACAATATAACGACCTATTTTAATATATTTTTTTCAATTGGTTACCCTTTTGCTTCAATTGATAAGAACCCTAATCAAGATAAAAGATGACGATAAAAATCGATGGGTCCATACTCCATACATCAATCAAAAAACCCACAAAAGCAAAACGAAATCATGAATGAAGCTTCCTCCTCATCATAAGAAGAACGTAAGTGTGGAAACGATTGAAAGTTATAAAGTGTGGAAACGATTGTATAACAATCTTCGAGTAAACGTACCTTTGAGCAGTTCCAATCGTTAAAATTGAGGTTCAGAGATTTGATTTATGGAGGGTACCGAAGGTAGAAGGAGATAGGGGTGTACGAAAGTGGGGTTTTTTTATATCTTTTTTCTTAACGGTACGAGATTAATTTCAGTTCGGTTGGTCAACTAAAGTCAAAATCATTTTGATATGAAATCGGCTCAGAGGTTTAAGAACGAGTTGTGATAGAAATCGGTTATGATAGGGTTGGAATCGAGTCTTTAAGTCCCAAACAAATCTCTAGACTGATGTTTGTAAATTACAAAGTTAAATGTATTTTTTATTTATTTTGTAATATGAAAAGTACCCAAATTGGTTGTAAGAATAATAACGTAAAACTAAAGAATTATTACTCAATTTTTATGTTCTACTTCTTCTCAAATAAAGTACATTTAAATAGAATGCATGAATTCCTAAAACTATGGGACCTTATAGTAAACGTGAAGTAGTGCACGTAACAATTAAAATAAAAACTAAAAACTAATTAAACCTAAATGCATACATTAGTGGGAAACAAAATAGAACGTGGGACAATGAAATTAAATTATACTTGCAGAAGGCTTAGTAACATGAAGCTTGACTGGGTCACGGGTCAACGATTTACGGTGGACAGTCCGTATCAATACCCACCCCTTTAAAACGGGTCGTGTCCTCACGACCCATAACTAGGGAATTCACACCAAGCCATGGCGGATCCGTTGGTGGCACAAAAAGTAAGAACTGTGGTGTTTTACAACGGTGCCCGGGCTGGAACCTGTCATCACAGTGAAAGCAAATACCTGTGGCTTTCTCTGCTTGCATTTCAGCTTGAGTGAGACGCTTCAAAGGAGGAGAAAACAGGTTGCGACGGAGATGGAGCAAGTGCACTCGATTCTGTTGTAGGATCCAGGAGCCCAGCATGTAGTTTGTCTTCAATTAAAGAAGCGAGACCATAAGCTTGTGGAAGAGTTGTAGGCTTAAGGATGGCCATCTTGGTTTGAATATCGTATTTAAGACTCGAGAGAAAGCAATTTTTAAGGCCTCTTGGGATAGCCCGTTAACACGATTGCTAATTCTCTTAAACTTAGTTTTGTATGCTTTGACGGTGGACGTCTGGACGAGCTTAAAAAGAGTGGCTTCGTGGTTCTTGTGCGTCGTAAAGCTCGTTTGAAATCTGACCATGTACCTAACAAGTTGTTGTTGGATAGATGTTTGTACTATGAGAGGGCATCACCAGTGAAGTAAAAGATGACTAAAGCAAGTAATTGTGCAACAGGAATTGTAGTAAGTAAAGTAATTTTCTGCTTGGAATATCTAATCGAGAGGGTTTTGACCTGTCAAAAAGTGGAAAAGAAATCTTTGGTGGTTGTAACATCCCGTTTTATGGATGAAAATAAATTATCTGAAATATGTATTTTAAATATTGTATAACGAGTGAATTTTGGGTTATATTATTATTGAACTAAGTTACATTTAAACGAGTGTTGATTTTATTTAACAATAATAATAATAATAATAATAATAATAATAATAATAATAATAATAATAAAAATAATAATAATAATAAATATATGTATATAGATATGGATGCAAGTTTTATATATATATATAGTACATAGTCATCTATTATATGTGGTGTTGTCATTATATTGCAAAAGGAAGGACATAAGAATTGTTGGTGCACTGCCACGTTTTCTTCTCATCAATTGAAGTCGGCCTCATTATATATATATATATATATATATATATATATATATATATATATATATATATATATATATATATATATATGTAATTATAAGTCAAAGAAGAAAATAGTATATGAAACAACTGTAACAAGCTAGGGGCGTTGGAGTAGAAGCATAATAATATATATTCAAGTTGGTTTGTACAAGAAATTTAAGTAGATTTGAGCAAGAAAATATTAAAGTCCTAGCATATTTTGAAGACGGTGTAAGAAAAGTAATATACGAGATCTTATCCTCACGTAATTATTAGCATCTGGAAGTAAGTACACTGACCCGTAACTAAATTTTGTTATACGTTTAATTACATGATATATGTGTTATTTATTATGAGTTTTTATGTAATATGTGGAGATGAAACGTGTTCAATTACATATGATTTAAACTTATTTATTATGATAAACAAGATTATGGGAGAAATGATTTATATGATTACGGGTCCAAGTATTTGTATTGCTAGTTTAAAATGGAGTAAAATATATGTAAGGATTTCGGGTGTTGAAATCCCAAGGTGTTCGGGTGTTGAAATCCCAAGGGGTTCGGGTGTTGAACTCCACATATATATAAAAGGGAAGTTAAATATATGTAAGAATTTCGGGTGTTAAAATCCCAAGGAGTTCGGGTGTTGAACTCCACATATATAAAGAGATGAGTTAATAATCCTCAAGGGTTAAAATAAACCCATAAGGAATTCGGGTGTTGGATTCCAAAGAAGTAAAGAGGATTAAATAAATAAAGATTTTGGATATAAAATTCCAATGAATAAAAATATGTTTTTTTTAAATAAAGGGATGTACTTACTTAGCGAAAGCTATTAAAAATATTTTTAAACGTTTTCAGGAAAAGCGCCAATAAATGGTTAAAGCTTCACGGACGAGACTGGATTGACGAAGGAACCCTACTCTCGTTTAATACTTAATATAATAAATATTGTAATAAAAGTTTGTAAAACGTTATTTTTCATGTAATACTTTTATATAAGTTAAGAAATGACATGTCATTACAAGTGACAAATTTTGTTGTGAACTGGGACCAAAACTCTGATGTAATTGGTGAAAGTATTTTATATATAAAAAATGGGGTGTTTCAAGTTGGTATCAGAGCACGGTTCGAGAGATTTAAGTATATAAAAGAAATACTTAGACTCGAACCATAAGTGCTACTGATATTAAAATGAGAGGGTTCGGTCCAGAAACGGTCCAGGGAAGCAGATAAATGGAAAGTTTGTATTGGTGCTTTATGAAAACATATGAGAAAATATGTGTACACTGAAATTTGTATGTTTGAGATATCATATGGTAGTTGGAAAATAATGATGAGTATATTGTTTTCATACCTGGCCAGTATGAGGGTAATATATCATATCATTATGAATTTCCAAAGATCATATTGTATTAAAAACGTCAAAGAGTAAGTGTGGGGATGAGGAGTATATATGCATAAAATGATGTGTATGTGTAGTATGTTATAAATGCATATATAGTACTTTTTGGCCTTAGATATATTGTTTGTCTTGACAATAAAGTATGGAGCACTAAGGCCTTATATAAGTGCTTGCAGTATAGAAATCATTAGAATAAATATAACATGAAATAAATAAATTGTTTAGAGAAATATGGCGGATGAAAGAGGGGAGAATGCTATACAAGGCTAGGGAAGTCGTAACACCGAAAAGCATGTAGATAATGCTTCAGAAAGATCAGTGTATTCATCTCGTCTTAATAATAATACAACTTTTGTACCTGAAGAAATTCGTAGACAGATTGCTATCGAGGTGGAAAAGGCATTTGAAGCCAATATCCCATTTCTTCTAGCTGAAATGCAAAATTCTATTGGAATTATGCTAGAAGAAAAATTGAAAACGAATGAAGTACCCATAGAAAAACCTACGAATAATATGGGAGCAACGTCAATAACTGAAGTTGAAAAACGTCACTGCACGTATACAGACTTCATGGCTTGTAAACCTTTGCAATTCAAAGGTGAAATTGACCCTTTGGTGAGCCAAAGGTGGATAACAGCCATGGAGACTATTTTCGATACGTGTCATTACGACCCGTGTGATGAAGTAATGTTTGCAACGAACCAGTTCTGTGAAAGAGCTAAGGACTGGTGGGATATGGTGAAGAAGGAGAAAGGGAGAGAAAGAATCAAAAATATGTCTTGGGAAGAATTCAAACCAATCTTCCTAAAATATTTCAGTCCTCGTGTTGCAATTGATCGTATCACTGAAGAACTTCTTCATATGCGTCAAGGCAACGAGACGGTGGATGAAATCTTTGGAATTTTCTATGATAAAGCGAAGTTTTGTCCTTCGCTTTTCACTTCTGAAGAAATGTGGATGACTCGGTTTCATCTCATCTTAAAACAGAAATTAGAGAATTTATTTCTCCATCAAAATGTGGAAGTCTTGAGGAGCTTCTTAATTGGGCTCGTGAACGAGAGATGGAACTGAAGAGACAGAAAGAAAGAGACGGGAAGAGAAAGGTTGATGTTATGGTTCCTGCAGTACCTGTAAAGAAAGTAAAATTTATAAAGCCTGTAAAGAGTTCAGGCTCTATCAAAGAGTACGGTAACTGTCAATTCTGTGGAAAGAGGCATCTTGGGGAGTGTCATTATAAGAACCCAATTTGTTATAAATATGGGAAACCGGGGCATACAGCACCACAGTGTATCAGCCCTGTCAATTTATGTTATAACTGCTACAAGCTAGGTCATATGAGGAATGATTGTCCAGAGCTGAAAACAAGGGTTGCCAAGACTGCAGAAGGATCGAGGGCCTTAGAGAACATGAAACAGTTGGAAGCTCCAAAACCACGAGGTAGGGATTTTCAAATTACCGCAGAAGAAGCAAAGGTTGAACCTGATGTCGTCACAGGTACCTTTCTAGTCAACTTCCTTCCTGCACATGTTTTATTTGATTCTGGAGCTAGTAGATCCTTTGTATCTATAAAGTTTACCTGCCATAGTTCTTTTGTTAAAAGTAAGCTAGTAAATGTGTTAGAAGTTGACATTGCTAGTGATAAAAGTTTCGTCGTATCTGAAATATGTCGAAACTGTAAAGTAAATATTCAAGGAGAGGAATACGATATCGACTTAATCCCGATAGAGTTAAGGGAATTTGATGTGATTATTGGGATGGATTGGTTGTCCCAGCATCACGCGTCGATACTCTGCAATCGAAAGATTGTTCAATTTATATCGCCAATGGGAGAACAAATCTGGATTTATGGAGAAAGAAAGAGCAACATAATTGTATGTTCAATGGCGAAAGCCAACAGTTACATACGACATGGACATCAAGCGTTTCTAGCCTACGTGGCTGATAAAGAAACGAAAGAAAAGAAACTTGATGAAGTCCCTATAGTTAAGAATTCCCTGACGTATTCCCTGATGAGCTACCGGGCGTGCCACTAGAAAGAGAATTTGAATTTAAAATTGATTTAGTTCCTGGAGCTAAGCCTGCTGCTAAATCGCCGTATCGACTAGCACCCAACGAGATGAAGGAATTGATGTCTCAACTTCAAGATCTCTTGGATAAAGGTTTTATTCGCCCAAGTGTTTCACCTTGGGGCGCGCCTATATTGTTTGTTAAAAAGAAGGACGGTAGCATGTGGATGTGCATCGATTATCGTGAATTGAATAAGCTGACCATCAAGAATAGGTACCCTTTGCCTAGAATTGATGATCTTTTTGACCAACTACAAGGCACTAGTTGGTTCTCAAAGATCGATTTAAGGTCAGGTTATCATCAAGTTAAAGTACGAGAAGAAGATGTACCTAAGACAGCTTTTCGTACTCGTTATGGGCACTACGAATTCGTTATGATGCCATTTGGTTTAACAAATGCTCCAGCGGTTTTCATGGACCTTATGAATCGAGTATGTAAACCTATGCTTGATCGTTCCGTCATCGTTTTTATCGATGATATTCTTATTTATTCATGAACCGAAGAAGATCACACTCAACATCTTTGTGAGGTTCTCAATGTGCTAAGAAAAGAAAAGTTATATGCAAAATTTTCTAAATGTGCATTCTGGCTTCGAGAAGTCCAATTCTTAGGTCATGTGGTGAATGCGGAGGGTATTTTGGTGGATCCCTCCAAAATAGAGACTATTATGAAATGGTCACCTCCTAAGACCCCAACTGAAGTCAGAAGTTTTCTGGGTTTAGCCGGTTATTATCGGCGTTTTATTCAGGATTTCTCAAAGATAGCTTCCCCGTTGACGAAGCTAACTCGGAAAAATTCCAAATTTGAATGGAATCCAGAACAAGAAAAGGCGTTCCAACTTTTGAAAGAAAAGTTAACTAAAGCTCCTGTTCTGGCACTACCAGAAGGAACTGAAGATTTCATAGTTTATTCTGATGCCTCACGTGTTGGATTGGGTTGTGTGCTTATGCAAAGAGGAAAGGTAATAGCTTATGTTTCACGGCAATTGAAGTCACATGAAGCAAATTACCCAACCCATGATCTTGAATTGGCAGCGGTCGTATTTGCGTTAAAGATCTGGAGGCATTACTTGTATGGAACGAAGTGCATTATCTATACTGATCATAAAAGTCTGAAATATTTCTTTGACCAAAAGGAATTGAATATGAGACAACGACGGTGGCTAGAACTGGTCAAGGATTATGACTGTGAAATACTTTATCATCCGGGTAAAGCTAATGTTGTAGCTGATGCTTTAAGCCGGAAGGAGAGTTACGCTCCAATTAAAGTAAAGTCATATAAACTGATTGTGAATTCCGACTTGTTTGATCAAATTAGAGTTGCACAAGTGGAGGCACTAAAGGAAGAAAATTTAAGGCGTGAAAGAATTATTGGTCAAGTTCGATATTTTGAAGAAAATGATAAAGGAATTAAAGTTCGTTTTGGACGAATTTGGATTCCTCGAACTTGTAAGGTTAAAACAATAATTCTTGATGAAGCGCATAAGTCGAAGTACTCAATTCATCCAGGTGCAACCAAGATGTATAATGATTTAAAGAAAGAGTATTGGTGGCCTAGAATGAAAAGAGATATTGCTAAATATGTTGAAAAGTGCTTGACTTGCTTACAAGTCAAAGCTGAGCACCAGAAACCATACGGGAAAATGCAACCACTAGAAATTCCATTATGGAAGTGGGAGCATATTACGATGGATCTGGTAACGAAACTTCCAAAACGGCAAAAGGATATGACACGATATGGGTAATTGTCGACCGTCTGACAAAAAGTGCTTACTTTATACCCATACGTGAAAACTATTCGTCTGAACGAATGGCAGAAGTATATGTTAACGAGGTAGTGTCAAGGCATGGTGTGCCATTGTCTATTGTATCTGACAGATACACACGTTTTACCTCAAGATTCTGGAGGAAATTTCAAGAAGGAATGGGCACCAAATTATTAATCAGTACGACATATCACCCACAAACTGATCCACAAACTGATGGGCAAAGCGAAAGGACGATTCAAACTCTCGAAGATATGCTACGTGCATGTATTATTGATTTTGGTGGTAGTTGGGATAAATATTTGCCTTTAGCAGAGTTCTCTTATAATAATAGTTATCACTCGAGCATTGGAATGCCCCCGTTTGAAATGCTTTATGGTAGAAAATGCCGCACTCCTGTATGTTGGGGAGAGGTAGGTCAAAAGAACTTGCTAATAAAGAAGTAGTGGAGGCGACAAATGAAAAGATTGATCAAATCAGAGCGCATTTAAAAGCAGCTCAAAATCGACAAAAGTCGTATGCTGATAAACGAAGATGCCCGATTGAATTTCAGGTGGGAGACTATGTTATGTTGAAGGTCTCTCCATGGAAAGGTGTGATTCGTTTTCGTAAACGTGGCAAGTTAAGTCCGCGGTTTATTGGTCCGTTCAAAATTATTGCTCGTGTGGGGCAGGTGGCGTATCATTTGGAATTACCTGACGAATTAAATGGAATCCATAACACATTTCATGTGTCATATTTACGAAAATGCTTAGCTGATGAAATGACGTATGTGCCGTTAAATGAAATAGAAGTGGATGAAAAGCTTAACTACATAGAAAAGCCAGTGGCGATTCTTGATCGTAAGGTTAAGCAACTACGCAATAAAGAAATAAGTCAAGTGAAAGTACAGTGGAAACACCGGCGTGGTTCCGATACCACATGGGAAGCCGAGAATGAAATGAGAAAGTATTACCCCGAATTATTCGATGTATAAAAAGGTTTCGGGGACGAAACCTAAATAAGTAGGGGAGAGTTGTAACATCCCGTTTTATGGATGGAAATAAATTATCTGAAATATGTATTTTAAATATTATATAACCAGTGAATTTTGGGTTATATTATTATTGAACTAAGTTACATTTAAACGAGTGTTGATTTTATTTATAATAATAATAATAATAATAATAATAATAATAATAATAATAATAATAATAAATATACGTGTATAGATATGGATGCAAGTTTTAAATATATTATATAGTACATAGTCATCTATTATATGTGGTGTTGTCTTTATATTGCAAAAAGAAGGACATAAGAATTGTTGGTGCACTGCCACGTTTTCTTCTCATCAATTGAAGTCGGCCTCATTATATATATATATATGTAATTATAAGTCAAAGAAGAAAATAGTATATGAAACAACTGTAACAAGCTAGGGCGTTGGAGTAGAAGCATAATAATATATATTCAAGTTGGTTTGTACAAGAAATTTAAGTAGATTTGAGCAAGCAAATATTAAAGTCCTAGCATATTTTGAAGACGGTGTAAGAAAAGTAATATACGAGATCTTATCCTCACATAAATTATTAGCATCTGGAAGTAAGTACACTGACCCGTAACTAAATTTTGTTATACGTTTAATTACATGATATATGTGTTATTTATTATGAGTTATTATGTAATATATGGAGATGAAACGTGTTCAATTACATATGATTTAAACTTATTTATTATGATAAACATGATTATGGGAGAAATGATTTATATGATTACGGGTCCAAGTATGTGTATTGCTAGTTTAAAATGGAGTAAATATATGTAAGGATTTCGGGTGTTGAAATCCCAAGGGGTTCGGGTGTTGAACTCCACATATATATATAAAAGGGAAGTTAATATATGTAAGGATTTCGGGTGTTGAAATCCCAAGGAGTTCGGGTGTTGAACTCCACATATATAAAGAGATGAGTTAATAATCCTCAAGGGTTAAAAATAAACCCATAAGGAATTCGGGTGTTGGATTCCAAAGAAGTAAAGAGGATTAAATAAATAAAGATTTTGGATATTAAATTCCAATGAATAAAAATATGTTTTTTTTAAATAAAGGGATGTACTTACTTAGCGAAAACTAATAAAAATATTTTTAAACGTTTTCAGGAAAAGCGCCAATAAATGGTTAAAGCTTCACGGACGAGACTGGACTGACGAAGGAACCCTACTCTCGTTTAATACTTAATATAATAAATATTGTAATAAAAGTTTGTAAAACGTTATTTTTCATGTAATACTTTTATATAAGTTAAGAAATGACATGTCACTACAAGTGACAAATTTTGTTGTGAACTGGGACCAAAACTCTTATGTAATTGGTGAAGTATTTTATATACAAAAAATAGGGTGTTTCAGTGGTCTAGGGGTATGTTGAGGGCGGGGCGGGGGTGGGTGCGGGGGCGGTGGCGGGGGCAGGGGCGGGGGCGGTGGATTTCCGGTACGATTTGGATTTCCGGTATGAAAGCACCAAATGATAGAGTCAAGTTCGAGATTGGCGGTCTCCAAATAGGAACTAAGAACAATAACGTAAAACTAAATAAATATTACTCAATTTTTCTATTCTACTTCTTCTCAAATGAAGTACATTAGGGGGTGTTCATCGGATCGGATAACAGATTATTCGGATTTGAAAATTTTAGGACCCTATCCGAAATCCGATCCGTTCCGAATCTATCCGAATTCAATTCGGATCGGATTCGGATATATCCAAATAATCCGAATAAACCAAATAATATTTTTTCTATTTTTGTTTCTATTTATTTATTTATTGCTAACTTTTTATTCTTAACATTTTATAAGTTGAAAATCATAATAAAAGATATAAAACTAAAAAATAAATTTGACTTGCATACAAATTTAAATTTAAAACATAACAGGTAATTGTATAGAACCCGAAAATTAAAATCTCTAGTTTAGAACGACTATCGATTATTTCATAATTATTTAGGATTATGACTAGAATGTGTAAAAATTCTTGTGTATTGAGTTGAAAACATAATAGATAGTTGAGTAATGAGTATTGAGATAGAAAACATAGTTAAAGTCTTATTCGGATTAATCGGATATCCGAATAATCCGAATAAAAAAATTGTGATATCCGAAATCCGAATAAGGAATTCGGATTCGGATGAGATCCGATCCGAATATCCGAATAAGGATTCAGATCGATTTATTCGGATTTGAATACGGATCAGATTTCGGATATTTTTGGATTTCAGATTTTTTAAACACCCCTAGAGTATATTTAAATAGAATGCATGAATTTCTAAAACTATGGGACCTTACTGTGAACGTAAAGTAGTGCACGTAACAACTAAAATAAAAACTAAAAACTAATTAAACCTAAATGCATACAATAGCGGGAAACAAAAAGAACGTGGGACAAGGATTATTAAATTAAACTTTTAGAAGGATTAGTAACGTGGAGCTTGATTGGGTCACAGGTTAACGGTTTACGGTGGATAGTCCGTATCAGATGATAACTTGGGTCGGGTCCCAAATTGGTTCTAGATCTGGTGGTGTTTTGAAACTATTTTAGGGTTTTGAACTGAATCAAATATGAACTTCTAGGTGGGGAGGGATTGGAAGCTCGGTAACACATTACTAATGGCTAGTAGTAATTTGAGATGCTTCACACTTTAATTAGATATTCCGTTTTAAACAATAGATTATGAATGTGATATGTTTGTGTGTGTATTATGTAGGTGTTACATGTTTTAAACTAAAGCATATTATAGGCACACAACAATACAATCTCCCGTTCACTTAATTTCTTACTCAATCTCTAAGAATTTGCCTCTGGTTTCTAATCTTTATTGATATCACCTACTTCTCGTATACATAAATGATACAATCTTACTATATATTAACTAATTTCTAGTTACACCAACCATTTTACTTTCCACAAGGACACCCTTGATTCGTAGCCTTTATGCACTCTATGCATATAGGTACAAAGTCATTCGTAAACCCCTTACTTACACATCTTATGAGGTAGTTAGACCATGGTCGTTAGCTAAGCCACCCACAAATGCTGCTACTAGTAGCATTCATAAAATGTCATTAGTGCATTCTTCTCTTAGTTTTCTCTACTAAATCCCTTATGTAGACGTCCTTACTCAATTCTCAAAACAAGGTATTTTATTTATCTTCCAACCCCATCTCTTATCTAGGATTAATTATTTATGAAGAGTGAAGTAAGCCCAACGGCAAAGGTTTAAAAAACATATAGGGGGGCCAAAAGTTACAAGATTCAAATAAGGCTATGGACTTGATACGTATAAAATTTTCGAACGAAATATACAAAAAAAAATTTACTTCAGGGGAAAAAAACCCGCACGATTGGGGGGGGGGGTGGTGGGGCGGGGGAGCTTCTTAAAAGCTTCAAACATGAATAACCCATGTAACATGTACCCCTACAAAGTCTACCATTGGCTCATGTGTTATTAATGTTATAACCAAATATAAATATCAACAATCAATATACACAATATTATAGTTAGAACTATCAAATCACTAACGATAACAACCCTTTTAACATAAGATTAGAAATATAAACATCAAGTAACATCCCAAAAGATAGAACTATCAAATCACTAACGATAACAACCCCTCTTAAGAACCAAGTATCACCATAACACCCTCTTTCGAATGCGTTCAATTCTTCATTTTCTTTGACAAGTACTAAACCAATATACACAAAACCTCATCTTTACCACCACGTAAATTCACAATCAAAAGATTCCCAAATTTATTTTTCTTCAGTTATATAAGTTTAGTATAATCATTACTCACCTTAATCGTTTGAATACATTATTAGCTTTCCCTTGAGCTATAAAAACTTGTTTTTACCATGTGGAGTCGTGCACCTTCATCTTAATGCCACGTCATCAAACCTCACTTCGTGGAGCCCTCCCATTGGACAGACACCAGAACCTCAAAAACCCAACAAACCGGTCCAACATGTTTTACGGTTCATAGGTTTAACCAAACAATGGCAGACCAGTAAATCCACAGAATACCAGGGGCAAAACCGTAACAAACAACAGAACATTCAGTTCATAACAGACAGCTGCTTACAATAGAGGCAACAACCAACCCTTTTCATTCTCACTGCAAATACTCAAAAGCAAAATTAATTTCTCCGATCAAACAATCAATCACCGATGGACGCCGACGAGGTAAATTCAAAGATTCCGACGAACACTCGCCGGAGATTACGTCATCTCGCCGGAGAAATTGCGTCACTTTAACCGTTTTTTGTTGTCGATTGTTCGTCGACAGATCGAGCGATCGAGTTTGATTTTGTGTTTGCATTTGTTGGTGTTGATTTGGGTTTTTTTCTTTTTCTTTTGTGATGATTGTTGCAGAGGCTAATGGCGTTGAAGAGGGCGTATGCGGATATATATTGAATACGGAGAAAGAAGCAGCGGCGAGGATTATGGTGTCGGAACGGAAAGCTATGCGGTTCGAATACGAGCTTAAGAAGGCGAAAGAAGATGCGATTCGGATGCTTTTGAGGGTTAAAAGATGATGGATTGTAAGGTATGGGTGAATGGTTTGTAAAAATTTGAACTTTTGTTTGTGTTTTGATAAATGGGGGTGATTTGGGTGGGTTGAATTTGGGTTTGATGATAAGGTTTTGTGTTTGTAGTTTGGTAATGATTCGAGAATGTCTTCGGGTTGTTGTGTTTGCAATTTTAGGTGGTTTTTGGTATGAAGGGTTTAGTGAGTTTTTTCTGTCTGGGGTGGTAATCTTGATTGAAGAATATTGATGATATGAAGTTTTTGGTCTGGATTATTGTTTTTTCTGTGTTTTAAGTGTTGATGTTAGTTAAAGATTGGAGATGATTTGGGGATTTTGAAGACTAATGATCACTATATGATATTGAGGAGAAGATTATATGATTACTTCTGTGATGTTGGTGAATGTGTGGTCTTTGACATTGTTGTTATGTAGCTTGTAAGTGATGAATGTCGGAATATACCAGTTGTAGCTTATAAGATTGTGGTTTTAATGGCTCGGGCTGCAACTATAGGTAGTTTAAAGCCTTAAGGTGCAAAGGCTGAGCCTGTCGCCAGGCGCTTAAAAAGCGCACACCCGAGACAAGCAAGCCGCACATCTGGTCCACGCCACTATAGTTGTTTAGTTTTCTGCTGATTTAGTGTGGTTTAGACCATTTAGATGTTTTTTACTGGTTCAGACTGCTTGAAACTGCTTCTGGCCAGTCCAAACAGGTTTTTTGTTTGTCCAGGTTGTTTTTTTCCGGTTTAGTGCACCTTGTTGCACTCAAGGCGGTTTTGGTGAGTCTAAGCTCGCCTCACATGGGCGCCTAGGCATGTGCACGGGTTGCCTTTGACTACACAGGTCTGCGATTTATGCTAGAGTGTGGGAATTATTATATTTCCATAGATGCATGGTCAATGTTGTGTGATTGAGACTATCTTAGAGTGATGACCACAGGTAGAGATATGATGAGTGGATTTAACATGTTTGAGTGTGAGACCATGTGGGATGATTATATCGAGTCTTTGATATGCATTTCTTTTAATAACTTAGTTATGGAAGTTGATAGATTTGAAATGTCTAGAATCGTAAATTGATATTACTTCTGATTCCATTTACGACGGCCAAATAATCGTTTTGGTATTTGGATATAAAGGGTTTAGAATTTTTTTTTCTATTTGGGGTAGTAATCCTGATTTAAGTACAAATGGTATGAAGTCTTTGGTTAGATTATTGTTTTTCTCGTGTTTTATGTCTTGATTTTACTTAAAGATTGGACATAATTTGGGGGTTTGCTTAATTACTTGATTGATGAGGGGATTTTTGAACATAAGATTAAATCGTTACTCCAATGATGTTGGGAGCATGTGGTATATGAGGTTGTTGTTATGTTGGTGAGTATACGACGTTGTCGCTTATAAGATGTTTAAATGTATTGGGTCTGCATTCATGTCAGAGACTAAGAATTATTTGTTTTCATACGTCTATGCTCAATGCGGTGTGATCCTTATGCAATTAAACATATCCTTTTCATTGTGACCGAAATTATCTTATAATGATGACCAACTAATCGTTGTGGAGATATGATGAGTGGATTTAGCTTGTTTGAGTATGCGACCGTGTTGGGTGATTGTTTTTGAGTCATTGATATGCATTGCTTCTAAAGACTTAGTTATGGAAGTTGATAGGTGACGGAATGTCTAGAATTGTAAGTTGATATTAATGCCGATTCTGTATAAGATGGCTGGATATGTTTTGGTATTTGGATATCAATTTCTATATACGAAATTCTCATGATTTGCCCTAAAGTAGGATGAAACTTTCTAAAACAAGCACAAACAGCTCATATTAGATTCTACACGTGGCGGATTCAGATTATAAAGTAGGGTGTGCTGCATGCGCTAGTGACTAGTAAGGAGTTCAATAATAAGTAACTTTTGAAAGGAGGACATCCACCATGGTTCTTTAGCATGTTAATGATTTGTTATTTTCGGCTCCGCTTTCTTGAATTTAACATGAGAGACATCCTGCTTTGTAGGATAAAAGTATTCTAGTGTGACGCTTGAATATATATTTTTGGCTATAATACTCCATACCTTGATAATAATATCATGCATCTCCCACAACTTGTGGTGGTTAATATAGCAAAACAATGAAGCATTTTGCTCAAACGAGCCCCTAGAGTATACTTGATTTTTGGAAATTCTTGCGTGTTCATTTTATTTGTTTGTATGCATACTCTTTTGTGTTTTTGTGTCTACCGTTCACTCATTTCACAACCAAAATGACACACCCATTTGAAAATTTTGCAGATTAGTGAAGCAGCAGTGACATCCTGTATCCAAGAAAAGAAAATTGAAGAACTCGAAGCACAACTTCAGGAAGCTGAAGACATAGTAAAAGACCTCAGGGAGGAATTGAGAACAGTTGAAGCAGAACTTGAGAGGTTTTCACAAATCAAAGAAGTAAAGCATATGGTACAAGTAGACAATGCACCAGAACTTCAGACACAAATCACAGAAGTAAAGCATATGGTACAAGTAGAAAATGCAACAGCTCATGACGTTACATTCATTCCCTCAGAAATACCCAATTCATATGTAGACCAGACAAACAAAAGCCTAAGATGTTTTAAACCCTGCATTCCCTTTAACAAATCTTTAATCAGTAATGGGGATTTGCCTTCTATAATATTGAGAAGCAAAGAAACCGAGCTGTATAGAAACGGTGTACTCAAAGAATCCGTGCATGTGAGCATAAAACACCCAATAAGATATCGTCATTTTCTTTGCAAACAAATGACATAAACAAAAACATCAACCCTAACTTGATTTCCGAAGAAGGCGAAGTAGTAGAGAAAGAATTAGTTCTGGAGGAAGTAAAGGAGATAGATTTAGCAGCTGATAATACATGTCTGACTTCTCCAAATTCGGGCAATCATACAAATGATATACTCGTTGACGAAAACTTAGTAAGTATGTGCAATAGTCAAAGCACGAGTGGAGAGGAAGTCATGCCTGTTAGTCAGAAAAAGACAAGGTTGACCCGCCATTAATAGCACAGAGTCAAAGGTTAGTAGAACCAACGAGGTTCCAAGTCAACCTTTGACTGATAGAGTGATCAAGTACACGTTCCAGAGGAAAGGAAACGAGGGCTCTGATTAGTGGAAGTGGCTCTAATGAAGGGAACCACGAGAACCAAACAACTCATATGGAATCTGTGAAGGATAACTTAATTGGAGAACCAACTTCAGAAAAGATACACCTTGAAGAGGTTGCTTGCCAGGTTAGTCATTTATTTAACAAACGTATTGTTTAATTTAATTTATCCTTGATAAAATTTTAGATCATTTTATATGGATAAGCTTAGATTATATTCTTCCTAGAGCGTGATGGTATACCCAAACTTGTCAAGTATTTAGTGCTGTACGAAGCATAACAAAAGCAGATTTTATCTGTTAGAGTTTGGTTACGACCAGTAGTGGGCCCTGCTCATCGGTTATAATTATGAGTCGATGATTATGTTCTCCTATTTTTTTATGACTTGGTGATATGACTAAGTTATGCATGGGCCTCTCCAAGAAGGGTACTTCATATGTTGGTTATGTGGATTTAATTGAAGATGTATGAATAAATGTTCCCTTTCTTTAAAAATCATTAACAGGATTGAAAATTAATCACATTCTCTTTAGAGTTTTGAGCACATATAGAATATTGAGTGTTTGTTTCCATGGGGGTTTTGTGTATATCTAAACCAATGTAGTTGTCCTTATAGGTAATGTAAAATCGATTTCCTTCATATTATTAAGGTATTACACTTTTGCCATTCCTTTATTTAGACAACCTACATTTGTTATTAACTTATTATTTATGCACACCCTACGCATACTTAATTAAGATAAGATAAAACTTGCAACATTTTGAAGTATCGACTTTGCAGTCGGAAATCGGAATAGTGGGCATGAACGCCCAGCAACTTAGGTATATGGAATATGTATATCAAATCTGATACTTACTGAAGAAAACCTAGAAACTGCTATTGAGGAAGACAAGTGAGAGTGGAGTTTGCATTTGGCTATGTTAAGACTTAAGAAATCGTAACCTTAATAGTAATCACTTATGGATAGACGATTACACAAATACACAAGAACAAAGCAACATAAAAGTGAAGTATGAAAGTAAAGAACACATAGAACTATTTATTCAGTCAAAATGTTAATGATCCATGTTTTATTGATTGGACTAGATCCTTTTTATATATTGAAGTGATTGTTTTTATTGCTAAAGTTCCACAAAAGTTATTTCCTTTTAATGTGAGATCAATCACTTTCATATATAATAAGGATACTGTCCAATCAATAAAACACGGATCATTAACATTTTGACTGGATAAATAATCCTACGTGTTCTTTACTTTCAAACTTTACTTTTTGCCTTGTTCTTGTGTATTTGTGTGATCATACTAAGTAAATAACGTTTTGACCCATTTGACTTACTTTGTTGCCGGAGCAATATCAAAACTGTTTGGCTGGTGATGACAGCTGTTGTAATCTGCTATAACAGCAACCTGCTGTTTGATAAGCTATAACATCAGTCTGCCAATTTTGCTCCTGATTTGGGCAAAAAAACTGCCCACCTGAGGGTGCGGAGTCAGACGGCGGCAGTGCTGCCAGTGGCGGCGGGCAGCTGCGGTTTAGATTGAATCACAACTCAATAAACGTTAGGACCGCGATTTAATTGGTTCGGTCAAATCTGACATACTCTACTGGCCGCAACTAGTCTATGATTTCATTATGGAGGTGATGAGAAAATTAAAACACACAGGTCCCTATTTATAAGACAAGAATTAGGGTGGACACCTTTCTAAAACAGGAAACTTGGAAAAAAAGCAATATTTCTAATAGGAAATAACTTTGATTTGAGCAATCCGCAAAAGAATCAAAGTTGGTTGTTGCTACCCCTTAGACCCCCACCCACGCCTCCACCGCCCAACAAATGATTGGGGATGTATTATTGCAACAAAATGTTTATGGAGGTTTACATGAGAGACAATCAGACAACTAAAAAGATAAAAAGATGATTTAGAAGACGATGCGACTAAAGCTTCGAGTATATAGAATTTGGCAGGCACACAAATTAGGCTTGTTGAACTAATAAATTGTAGACTCGAGAGAGTAGAATTACACTAACAACACACATATATATTCATCCATTCATTGCCTTCAAATGAGGCGATACATGGCTATTTGTAGGTGTCAATGGTTCCCTTCAACCGTCACAACCCCTTTACATTCTGGCGCCATAATTAACTCCCATATAACTACCTTAAATGACATCATTTTAAGACATACATACCGACATAAGTTATTACATGAACATAGATTAATAATAATGTTTCTTTATTTGATGTGAAGGTTTAATTGCTAACATTCCCCTCCCCACCCCCCCCCCCCCCCCCCAAAAAAAAAAAACTTGGCATCAAACCTCATCATAGCTTTCCTTAGACGGACAATCACGAACAGCCTGTGATTTCTTCTTAGTTTTCTGCATTAGATCAGTTTCTTGATCTTCAGATCCTTCTTCTTGCTTTCTCTTTTTGTGCACTGCTTTCTTCATCATCCACACAAGTGACTTTCTCAGGTTAGCTTCTTCTTTCTTTTCCAATAGTGTAATACCAGTCCAGTAATTCAAAATACTTTGCATACACCACCTTAAATGAATACCTTTGTTCCTCTCGAACCCAAGATCTTTGGCTATCAACGGCCACATGTTATGCTAGATGTGATCCAGTTACCTCCATTAGCTTGCACGATCACGTAAAGATCGTAAACATCCACCGTTGGCCTTCTAAACATGGTGGAAAGGGTTTCGCCTTTGCTTCATGAAATCTTTTTAGAAACCATTTGACTAGTTGAACAATTCGGTCCTTATCCTTTCTTCATTTGTTGCACTTGTAAAAAAAACCTTTAACTCAATGTTTGACACACATGTGGGTGTGCAATAGTTTCTTTGCCTTTGTTGTTTCCCTTCTCATCAAATCCTTAGTGTTTTTAAGAACTTAAAAATATTCTTGAAGATTCTTGATTTCCCTTTCTTCTTTATCAAATATAGTTTCTTCCTTTTAATGGGACTTTTCAAACTTCTTAGTGACATAACAGATTGCGCCCTCAAAAGAAATGTCAAATCTTTGTTGAACAAATTGTTCAGCACTTAGAACATTTCGGTCAAGACCAGAAAGTCAGAAACATAAAATAATCTTTCAAAACTTCTAAAACACACTGCAGTTCACTTCAACTTGACCAATTCCTTAATTTACATCTTGTTTTTACTTTTTACCACCTGAGTTTTAACACCATATGACTTTTTAAAATCTTTACAGTCTCCTTGTACCTGAGACTTGGTTCTTCACTTCTTCCTAATCAGACATACAAACCACAGTTCATCCCAACAGAAATTCAATTTCTAACACGCGATTCACATACCTTTTGATAATGTCCTGGCTGTTTACAATAATAACATACATGGGTTTTCGAATGCATTCTTTTTATTCTTCTTTTTGATGTTTTTCTTTATGAACTTCTCTCTTGCCCCCATATGCTTTTCTTCACTGATTGCACTTGTGGTTCTTCATTTGGGGGCAGGAAGTGTACTTTGATACGGGTTGTGTCATGTTCTTATAATCTTCACTTGCTTCCTTCACAGTCACCGATTCAATCTGATCACACAGATTAGAAACTAATGAGAGGTTCATTCGTGATATGTCAACACCGTCCCTTGTATCGCATAGTTACAAATCTTCTATTGCTTTAATTTCAAAATTACTCGAATTTCTTCCTTTTCAAAACGAATCATTCGATTCTTCTTCTTCATAGGAATACTTCCTCACGATCTACTCACTCAATATTATCTTCACAGGTTTCTCCAGAGCGTTCTGCTCTTATACCAAATATAGAATTTGGCGGGCACACAATTATACTATTTGAACTAATAAATTGCAGAGATTTGAGAGGGTAGAATTACACTAATAACACACACACACACATATTCATTGTCTTCAAAGGAGGGATACATGAGCATTGATAGGTGTCAACGTTTGGGCAACCGTCACAACCCCTAACATTTTGGCGCCACACTTACTACCATAAAAGTCCCCCGGTGACATCGTTTTAAGACATATACATGCCAACACAATTTAATAACACAAACATAGGTTAAATAATAATGTTTTTTTCTTGATGCGAAGGTTTAATTGCTAAGAGAGTACAGTCAGGTTGGCTCTTGTTCCTTTGATCAAGTATAATTATTTGGAATAAATAGTGACAATTCACAAGAATTTACCATCAAAGTAGTTGATGCATAAACTATTTCTAGAAAGGATAGTACTCGTTGAAACTTAACAGGTAATGTGCCTGGTAGTAAACAAATGAATTTGTTTTGCAATGACAAGGCGACTATCAAAATCTCAAGAACCACTCCATCATGACCGTACGAAGCATGTGGAAATCAATTGATATTTCATCAAGCATAAGTTGAAAGATAGATTCATGTAACTGTTTTATGTGCCAACCAATTTTTATCCGACCCAATATGCTCACCAAGGCTCCTGCATAGAAGCAAGAATTCTGAATACGAAAGGGCTAGGATGCCCGGTTCCTAAGTTTTAGTAAGGAGTTAAGATTAGATGTAAATGTATTTGTGTGTAGAATTATAAATCATAGGCACAAATTATCTGAATAAGATTTCTGCTTCTTTTTTTATTTTCAATTTTCTGATGATTGAATTAATAATGTCTTGTTGGCCTTGATTATTCGGAAACTAAATAAGGTCACAATGATGATTAATTTTCTGACTTTCAGCTTTCTGCAGAATTCCCCATCCATACTAAGAATATTGTATAATGGTGCTTCTTACAAGCACATCTATTGAAATTCAAGTGTTTACATATGAGATCTATGTTTATATGTTTTCCAGTTTCAAGTTTTTCACCCGTACTGTGCTAATAATTCTCATAGTTTTATAGTAATGACATCTTTGAGCGTTTTCTCTGCAGCTTATATCTTTGTCAGATAAAATGTTGGTGATCAATAACCGCGTGGAAGAAGTGGATGGTAGTTTCCGAGGGTGGCATCAAAGACAATGTTAGATTTATCAAAAGCTTAAAACTTTACTGGCTCGTGTACAAACCGTAGTTTATGCAGTGTTCTTTACTGCTCGGGATTTTTCAGCTTCGAACTTTTAGTTAGGTGTTTTAAACCAAGAATGTTTTTATAGGATTTTGGATGCAATCATTGTAACATGTTTACTTGTTCAAAGTGGAACGTAAAGGTTTTTCATTATTTTGTAGGTGCACAAATTGTGCGAGTGCGTACCCGATTTGACTCGGCTCCGCTAGAGCCGGTGAGGGCCCGCGTCATTTTGCGATATGATGTACGCTATTTTACACTACACTTTGTGTAAGAGGTTGTTTTTCACACTTGAACCCATAATCTTAAAAGTGTAAGAGTTTATTTTTCACAACTTGAACCCATAATCTTAAAGTCACTAAGTAGTATCTTACAAATTGCCTCAAAGTTCACTCTCGCACGAATTCTAAGAAGTTGTGGTTATCTTGTTGAAATTGAGATAGCAGATCGATCGAGTGATATTGTGATTCTTTCATGCACACAAATTGTTTTATGTGAGAACCTGTCATGAGAAAACTTACAAGTCTTATAATCCATTTAGTATGTGGTAGCGACAATATGATCACGTGATCGATATCCCAATCGAAAGGAAAAAAAAGAAACAAGATGACACCCGACGACAGGTCGTGCGATGGTGTGTCATACCGAAGGCTGGTGACCGGGCCAGGCGGCGTTCTTCGATGGCAACGGACCGTGATCCGGCAAGAACAAATGAAGGAGAAAAAAAACAAGATGGGATATGGGCATATGGGTTTTGTGGAGAAGAAAGATTTAAGATAAGTGACTTGAATCTAAAACCAAGACGGTCTTTATTTAGAACGAAAAAAATAAAAGAACTAAAAGCAAATAGAATGGACAGGGCGGCGGCAGCGGCACGCCCGCCCTGTCTAGGGTTCGAACGTGGTGGTGACGGTTAAGGTTAGTATTTATATGGTGGTGCAGCGGATAAGAAGGTAACCAGAACACTAAGGCTCCGATAGCTTGTAAGATGGTAAAAACGGAATGAATATTATAGTCTAATAATCTAAAAGGACCCGTAAACTCAACCCTAATAATAATTCTTACCAAACTTTATAATAATATAATCTAATAATATCCTTATCCCATCCAAGTATAATGCTCGATCTGTTATTTAACATGCACGCGACCACGAACAGATGGCGTGTTAGTTTTACTCGACAATCAACTATAATAATGAATTTAAATGTGGGCAATGTGGCTAAAGAGTATAATTTAAGCAATTATATTATGGTTGAATAATGGCGATTTAAGTTATATTTATGATCGAATAATGGTGATTTAAGTTTATATTATGATCAAATAATGGTGATTTAAGTGAGTGTTTGAGTATGTGTTTTTAGTGCGACTAGTGATGTTCACTAGATTAATGATGGATTTATATAATCTGAAAAAATAAATTGATAATTTTTTAAGTTAAGGGTGTTAGATTGTTTAATTTTACTATTAAAATTATATTTTCTTACAAGTTGTTCCCCTCTTAAATATTTTACTGCAAAAAACTAGTTAATGCAACAAATCTAACACCGCTTGACAATATTGCAAGAGTATAGTTGAAGCAAAAAAATTTTATTTGCAAACATAACTAGAAATAATTAGTACTGATATAATGAGTCAAATGAGTATAACTTAAGTAATACATGTATTTTATATAAAATAAAATGTGAATAAAATGTGTTAATGTTGGTATAGTCCATATCTGAGTTGTATAAAACAAAAATATATAGCGTGTGTATGCATATAATATTGGTCAAATTCCAAAAACGGTCATCGAGCACGTGCTGTGTATAACCGATGATTCCGCTAAATACGCGTTTCAATTAATTAATTGAATATATTTTGTGATTTTCATGTATTCGTTTAACATAAAAAGCCGAACTAGTGTATTTGTTTACATTTTTAAGATACACTGTATCTACTCCAATAAATCAAAATGTTTATGTATATATGATATTTTTCTATCCCCTTCATCTAAGCTTCATTTACATGTACTTCATTTACATGTACATATGTTGTTACCATAAGTCATAACCATTTAATAATACATTAAATACTAATTATATTATTTATATATTTTTTTAATTATGAACAAATTTTTTAATAAATATAAATTATGAAAATTTTAATGCAAAGGACTTTTTAGAAATGACATTATTTAAATAGCATTTCTTTAAAAACTTGGAGTGTTTAAAAACAATTTTTATAAATAAGAGTTATTTGAAGACGATAGTTTGGAAAAAAAATATTATTGTTGTTTTATTACCTTAATTAACTATTATACGTAATTTCAATAACATTTTATCTCAAAAATTCATAATAATAATAAATAACTATTAATCTATTATTTTTGTTAATCTGTATATTACACGAGTTTCTAAACTAGTATAATAATATACAAAAGAATTGGGCCCAATATTTTCTTTTCATTTCTTCATTTATTTTTTGATTTATATAATAAATAAGTTGATGATGAACCAATGTCTCTTATTTTAAATGGTTAATGTAAAACTAGGATTTGCTCCCGTACGTTGCCGCGGGGTTTCTCGTAACGCTATGAAAATAATATTATATGTTTTATAAAATACAATAAATCATAAGAATTAATAAAACAAAAATATAAATGAGTGCAAGTTGTATAAGTTTTTGCTATTGTTGTGGCACAAATTTAAATGTTAATAATATTACATAATTCACTCATTTTAAAACGTCTACACTCACTTATATCTTTCTCTTCCGGCTTATAGTAACCATTATTTTTAATTGTTTACAAACTTAGCTGTTTTATAGTTTTATATATTTGAAAATATTGATATAGTTCAATGTTGTGTTAAATAAATATATTATTTAAATTTTGGAGTTAAATAAATAGCATAGGAAAGTATAACTCAATAATAAAAACAATATTTGAATTTGAATCACAAATTTTAGAATTAACCATTTACAATAATCCTTTGAAGTTTTAAATTATTATATATATTAAGATATAAGGTTTAGCTACAGTACTACAGTAGCTAAACCTTATATGCAAAATGGGCAAGCGAAGCAGAATGATCACCACCGCCACCATCGTCTCAACACCCACCATCGTCTCCCTCTTCCTCCTCTTCATCGGCCTCGCCCTCCTCCACCTCCTCCTCGCTGGCAACCTTCCTCCACCGCCGCGGCCGTCGCCTCCTGTCACCACCCTCCTCCTCCCTCTCCCTCCACGACATCCACACCCAAATCCACCCCAAATTTTGTGTCGGTGTCTCTTTCTCCAATATATTCGACACCACCATCATTTCGTTGACACTTAACAACTCACTCATCTTCAGCTGTTTGAAGACGATGTGCATCTGCAATCAATTAAACCCAAGAGGTCACCGTTCAGATCTTCAATTAGGGCTTTAATTGTTTGAATGCATTCAATCAATCAGACCCTGTTGATTTCTTGATTCAGTTGAGGGGTTTACCACATGGTTTTGTGGTCAATTAGCTTCAATTGGTGCTGCACGAAAGATTACATCAATGGCGCTGAAGAACAGAGGGGTTGCATAATCGAATTCAAGAAATTTGGTGTCGACAAAGATGACTGTTATTTTGTGCATCTGTTGCTTCTTTGCTGGATTGCTGTTCACCGACAGGTTCTACACTAAAAGATTGCTTTTTTGATGTTATATGATCGATAATCATTGATTGTTATTCATAATATGTGTCGAATGTTGATGGGTATTGTCCCTTTAGGTTCTTGAATCTTGAAACCTCTTATTTTAACCTTATTAGTTTCAATTTGATCGAAATACCTACACCCTTGATTGAATATTTGTGTTTGTGCTAATTGGAAATTGATTTGGGTCAAAATATGCTACTGTTGTTGTTTTCTTAGGTGAATGTATGTTATTCTTGAAAAGTTGTAACTTTTAAGCTTTATGTTCCATGGTGATTGGTATTAAAGAGTTTGAAACATTCAAGAGAAAAGAATGAAGTTATTCATATCATAAGTTAGAGATTTTTGCCCCAAACAAACGAAATCGAGATGCAATTTGCAAATTTTCATCAATTGGTATCTTTGTTGTGATAGAATGTGGACTGAGCCGCCCGAAGCTAAAGGGATGTCTAAACCAACTGGAATTGAAGCCAAAGGGAAAGGGGGTTCGATGAATTTTATAAGAAGGATGCGTGTTTCTTTGGTGGACATGGGATTGTTGGAGCTCAGGTGCCGTTGGGGTGTGGATTGGCTTCAAGATTTACATGTGCAATGTTTGGAAATCCTCAAGCTGTTCTCAGGGGTGCTAGGCATATGGTATTTGGTTAATATTTCCTTTTTCGTTTTTTTGTAGGTATTTTTTCACATTATTGTAATATGCTTATGCTTATCGTATAGGCGGCAGTTGAGATTAGCTGTGAGCCATGTGTCAGGAGGCATGTTCGAAGCATCTTTATGGATAATGCTGTGGTGTCGACCAATCCCACTGCTGATGGCAATGTGTTGATAGACTCACATCATCAATTTGCAGGGATCAAATGGTTAAAAGACAAACCATTGACTAAATTTGATGATGCCCAATGGCTTCTTATTCAAAAGGCTGAGGAAGAAAAACTTATCCAAGTTTCAGTGAAGCTTCCAACATCTATACATGATCAATTAATTAATGAGGCTCATAATTACTATCTTAGTGATGGTGTGAGTAAATCTGCTCAATTATGGAACGAACAAAGAAAGCAGATAATAAATGATGCTTTTGATGGTTTGCTTTTACTTTCAATGGCAAAAGAGGCAAGAACTTTGTTAACCAGTAGACCAAAGAACTGGTTACTCATGGAATATGGAAAGCATCTATGGGATAAAGTATCTGTGACTCCTTATCAGAAAAAAGATTATGATGCTAATTCATCTGATGATTATGAAGCTGCACCAAGAGTTATGGCATGCTGTTGGGGCCCAGGAAAGCCTGCAACAACATTTGTGATGCAACAACGTGTTGTTAAGTTCATGACAGATCACCAACCTCATGTTGTTGTTTTGGGAGCTGTTAATTTGTCTTGTCTTTGTCTCAAGGAGGATATTTTCGAGGTAAAAGCAAAATTAACTCAACCGTTATTTTTTTCAATGGACAAAGAAGCTTATTAGTTCTGTTATTTTGTCATCAGATCATTTTTAAGATGGTAGAAGATAACCCAAGAGACGTTGGACATGAAATGGATGGTATAAATATTGTATATGCTGATGAGACTCTCCCACACCTGTATGAAAACTCGCGTATATCGTCAGAACAGCTTCAAGCACAATCAGGTGATTAAATTACTTATATATTTGCTATTGAGTAACATATTTAAATATAAGATCTAATTTTATTTATTATGTGTTTCGGGCATTAGAAACAGTAATATCTGCAAAACGACAAGCATACAAAATAAATTTAGGAAATGATGTAAAACACATAAGAAATGAGTTTGCGAACTAAACTGAGTTTTCAATAACAATGTAACACTAATGTGGGTGTTAGTAGCAGGTAGAAAGTTGAGTTGAATGCTAGTGAGTGTTGACTGGGAAAAAATTGGTGAACTTTTGTTGGCATGCAGCTTATTTGTTCTAATGTAAACTGTTCTGCTAGTGGTAGGTAGAAGGTTAAGTATTGTATAAAGCTATTAAAGTTAGCCGTTAAGGTTATCGACGGAGTGAGAGTCGTAGCGACGGGTTTGTTTTACCTTTCTACACGCTTTAGGATTTTACATTGGAATGGTAACCGTTACATTTTGTTTGACATTTGCGTTTTGATATTTGGGATCATGACGAAAGACCCCGCGCAACGCGCGGGGCAAAAAAAACTAGTTTATTTTAAAAGATTAGATGTGAAATCACTCTCCGTGTCACACTCCCTCTAAAATCATATCCTTTTTTGTAAATGGATTTTTAAATATATTGCCTCTTTAGATCTCAAACTACTCTCTCAATCTCAATAGTTCCACCATCACGACGACGATTCAACACCACCTTGCCTGCAATAAACGCTAGTGACACAAACACTCACGGCGACCAAAAGACAGATCCATCACTTCCGTTGGTGATATTGGTGTCACCGTGAGGGGAGAATGCGTTCTTCAACGGAGAAGGCGACGAAGGTGAGGGCCACTGCTAGATCCGGTCGCATCAGGCGTCGACCACGTTCAGGGCACGACGGCGTACGACAGTAACGACGGTTCTAACATCGGTTCAGATGAATTGATTCCGTTATGGTGTTCTTGATCTTTAACGGTGGTGGAGTTCTTGTTCACTTGTGGAAACCCTCATCGAATAGAGTTTGAAGGTGCGGTGGTGCCTGTGGCTACAACTCACAGGTGATGAAAGAACACCATCGGTTCAGAGAGAGATGGTGTGTTGATCATAAGCAGAAAGCGACGATGATTGTAGGGGGATGGGTGTGATGACAGTGAGGAAATGATTTGAAATCTCACTAAGGCTAGTATGTTATGTATTTGAAGTCACCACACCTTAAGCAACCAATCATGTGATGAGGAGTTTTTATAAAATATTAAACTCCAGTGGCCAATTTATAAAGTTATAAAAGTTTCTTACACCCACCGACCTCTTGGATTAATATAGATTATAATATCTCAAGATCTCACGAAAATAGGTGTCGGTTTTGGGTTTAATTTTTACATGTGACAAAATTAATAGGGTTTTTAGGTGGGCTAGAGAGTTTTCTCACATAACGTGATTTTTCGTCAGTTATCTCATTAGTCGTTCAAAAAATTATTTTAATCTAATAAATAAGTTTGTTTTCTTTTTTCATCTAATTATTATTATTATTATTATTATTATTATTATTATTATTATTATTATTATTATTATTATTATTATTGTTATTTACGTTTCATGCTTCTATTATTTCATCAAATATATAGATTTGTTTTCTTTTTCTTTTAGTTCCTAAATCATTATTACTAAATATATAATATTATATTTTAAAACTTTTATTCAAGACGTGTATACATGAGTTTTAGCCTACTAACATTAATATGTATCGTGAAAAATCGGTTAGGAAAGATTATTGATTCTTTATAATAAATTGTACAAAACATAGATATTCTTTTCTTTCATTTTCTTTTGAATCTTACGTTGAGCATATAATTTGAAAATTCAAATTCGTTTCACATGCAAAGGAAATATGATCGAAATAAAACTGTAAGGTGGACCTAAATTGTCAACTCGTTTAAGTTTTACACAAACATTACTCATATCACGAGTTTTAATGCCCGGTTGGTGCTTAAAATCAGTTAATGTACGTTTTGATTTGAGCTTAAATAATATCAATATTGTTAGAAAAATGATACCAAACAAAATTTTCTCAAATGAAAATTTTTACCACATGTTGATGCAAGCAGTATAGCTAGGGTAAGATTCGAGTGCAATCAAATCTACAAATAGCAAATGATTGTGCAAGATTGGAGCTTTATTGAGAACTAATGATCTAGTAATATGATGTTTGTTTCTTATAAAAATATATAGTACGAGTTTTAATTATTACAAATGTAAAGCTGGATGAAAATAGATGTGTATAAATTGAATAAGAAAAATGAAGAAAGTGTTTGATGCTATTGTGATTAAATTGAACATGACTGAAAAGTAAATGAAGCATTAAATTTATATGAAATCAGTATAAATCAAATGCTTAAAACTGTTTATTTAAATCAACTCCCCCTAACTCATGTTGAACTCTTTTTTCGTAAAAGATCCTTATTTATGATATTTATATATTCATGCAAGTAAACAGCATTCAATCCAAATCTTTATATAAAGCTTATTTTCTTGAGTTCATGAGTTTCATTATAGATTTATATAAATTAGAATAAATTGTGTTGAATTTGAGTGAAGTTTATAAGCCTATATTTGCATTTGGTTTTTACTAATTAGACACATGTGTGTGGTTGTATGTATGAGTGTGGTAGCCGGCGTTCATGGTTTTCGTAACCAAATTCAAGATATTAAAATAGAATAAAAAGTCAATATATTATATAAGATGTATAGCTATTAAATAGAGTTTCCAAAATATCTATTGACTACTTAAATATGGAAATCAATGTGAGCTATCGTTCTATCAAATCACTCACTACCATGATATTAAATTGAATCCTGGTCAACGGTGAAGAGTTATCAAGTTACAAGTTGTATTTAGACCATCTTCACGGGATGAGGTATTAAATGGATATTATAACATCTTAAAACACTTTTACACTACCCCCTATGCATTATAAGAACGTTATATCACTACAAGAAAAACAGTTTTTTGCGACGAACTTTTTTGCGGCGATAATAATTTCGTCGCAAAAAAGTCGATAAACGACAAAAAAGTTTGCTTTTTTGACTTTTCCAGTCAAAATGTGATTTTGCGGCGATAATTTCGTCGCAAATAACAAAAATATATATTTTTTTAATTTTTCATTTCACGACAATTTTTTAAAGGGCGGGAAAATTCCCGGCAATTAATTTGCG
Organism: Flaveria linearis; assembly: GCA_024085815.1. Lineage (NCBI taxonomy): Eukaryota > Viridiplantae > Streptophyta > Magnoliopsida > Asterales > Asteraceae > Flaveria > Flaveria linearis. The sequence continues at coordinate 51,665,967 of CM044016.1, forward strand.
GCGACATTTCGTCGCAAAAAAGATGTGATAAAAAATAAAGTTTTATTTTTTATTTTTTATTTATAGAATAAATATTTGCGGCGATAAATCGTCGCAAAAAAGTGTATCTAAATTTATTTTTATTTTTATTTGATGTAAAAAGTGTCGTCGCAATTGGTTTTTTGCGGCGATATATCGCCGCAAAAAGTTTCTGCATATTTTAAAGTCGTGGTCTTCAGATCTTGTTCCCATCTCTCAACCAACACACACCCACATACGCCAACCCCACCCCGACGGCCCACCCCCACCCTACTCCCGGCGACCGGCCACCCCCACCCTACTCCCGGCGCCCGGCGACGACCGGCATCCCCTACCTCACTCCCCGTCGGCCGGCGACACCTACCGTCGCTCCACCACTGCCATTTTCAAAGTTGCTGCTCCACCACCGCCGGTCCACCACCGTCGCCGCCTCACCACCGTCGCCGCCTCCTTTACACCCTAGCCACCACCACCACTCCTGATTTTAGGTAATAACCTCAATTTTACCTAATTTTATGTTAATTTTTAGTTAATATTTTGAAATTAGGGTAATAAAGTTTATGTGGTTATGAAAACAAAGATGTTTAACATGTGTGTATGTATGTATTTAAGAATGTATGTATTTAGTGTGTTAATTTGTAGTTGTTTGGTTTGAAGTTTATTTTGTTTATGAAAATATGGATGTTTAACATGTGTGTATGTAAAAATATAAGAATGTAGTTTATGAAGTTTATGAAAATATGGAATGTTAAGTTTGGGATTTTGTAGTTTATGTAAGAAGTTTATTTTGTTTATGAAAATATTGAATGTTAAATTTATGTTAATATGTAGTTGTTGTTGAAATTAGGTTTATTAATTTTGTATTAACATTGTGTATGTTTGTATTAAGATGTTTGAAATAACATGTGTTTGGTATGTTAATATAAGAATGTATGTATGTATTTGGTATGATATAAGAATGTATATATGTATTTGGTATGTTAAATTGTATTAATATGTAGTTATTGTTTGAATATAAGAATGTATATATTTTGTATTTCCCTAGTTTTAAATGTGTTAAGATAATTAATATTTGTTTGTAGACGCAGTTATGACGATTGATAAGACTTGGACTACTTTAGAAAATAAATTTTCTAAAGAATATCTGATTGGTCTTAAAGCATTCATGGAAAGGTGTAAGAATTATATGAATGGCCAAAATAAAGCTCGATGTCCGTGTAATAATTGCAATAACAGTTATTGGTTTCCTCTTCCAACAATAGAGCGCCATATATATAATAATGGTTTTTGTCGATTTTACAAAACGTGGAGGTATCATGGTGAATCATATGTTCCGTCACCGGTAGTTCCAGTCATACCTCAAACGACAGACCCAATACATGATTTTATTAACGATGTTCGTCAGGAGAATGTCCCACAAGAGGACAACACATACGACGACGACGAACCAATGAACACAACAGATACACCGATTGATACAAATGATGAACTTGCTGAATTACTGAAACTTGCCGACACCGAACTATACCCTGGTTGTGACTGGATGTCTTCATTGGATTTCTTGGCAAAACTGAGTCACATGAAGGCCATCAATAAATGGACCGATACATCGTTTGACCAATTGTTAGAATTTCTGAAAACTGCATTTCCGCTTGCTAAAATCCCACCGTCAAACTATGAAGCCAAGAAGATAATGAAGAAAGTTGGGTTAGGATATGAATCGATCCACGTTTGTAAGAACGACTGTTGTTTATTTTGGGGGAAGGATAACCAAGATTTGCAAAAATGTCCAATATGTGATGAAAGTAGATGGAAGGACGCAAACACTAAGGGGAAGAAAGTTGCCAACAAGGTTATGCGTTACTTTCCATTAATTCCTAGATTAAAGCGTATTTATAGCTCAAGACACACTGCAAAGCATATGACATGGCATGCTTCTGGACGTTGCACGGAAGATGGTAAGTTACGTCACCCGGTGGATGGTACATCATGGAAAGAATTCGATTCAATGTATCCTGATTTTGCCAAAGAACCTAGAAATGTTAGATTAGGGTTGGCTGCTGATGGCTTCAATCCATTTGGGAACATGAGTACGTCGTATAGCATGTGGCCGGTAATACTGACAACATACAATACGCCACCATGGTTATGTATGAAAGAGTCTTCATTCATGCTGACGTTATTAATCCCTGGCCCTAAATCACCTGGGAAGGAGATGTTTTTTTAAGACCATTGGTTGATGAATTGAAAAGTCTTTGGTCGGACGGAGTCGTGACAAAAGATGCAGTTACAAACACTTTCTTCACATTACGTGCAATGCTTTTATGGACTATCAATGATTTCCCTGCTCGTAGTAGCTTGTCTGGTTGGAGTGGGCAAGGTTACTTTGCATGCCCAACATGTAAGGAAGACACTCCACCTGTTCATGTATTGGGAAAAACTGCTTATGTTGGACATAGAAGATGGTTACCAACAAATCATAAATGGAGGAAGGACAAGTCATTCAATGGTCAGAACGAGACTAGACGTCCTCCTAACAGGAAAACTAATGATCAGATTTTGGAACAACTTAATAAATTGCCGCCCCGTATTTCTGGGAAACATGTTCAGTTTGGTGGTAAGAAGAGAAAACGTGATTCCGATGTTGAATTGAATTGGACCAAGCGTTCTATTTTCTTCGAGCTTGAATATTGGTCTTCAATTCAACTAAAACATAATTTGGATGTCATGCATATCGAAAAGAATGTGTGCGAGAGTTTGTTGAATACGTTGATGATGAACAAGGAAAAATCCAAAGACACTAATAAGGCAAGAATGGTGTTAGAACAATGGAACATTCGACGTGACTTGTGGCTTGTAGATAACGGTCGCGGTAAGCTCTCAAAGCCTCATCCCAAGTTCTCTTTCTCAAACGCCGAAAGGAGTCTTTTTTGTCAATTCATTAAGGAAGTAAAACTACCTGATGGTTTTGGCTCTAACTTTAAACATAAGGTAACCGATAATGATACCCAAATAACGGGGATGAAATCACATGATCATCATATAATGATGCAACGGTTGCTTCCGATTGGTGCTCAAGCGTACTTGGATAAAAACATTTCAACACCAATAATTGAGATGTGCTTATTCTTTAAGCAACTTTGTGCTCGGAACTTGATGTCATCTGACATGCAAGATGCTGAGGAGAAGTTGATTAAAATTTTGTGTTCTTTCGAGCAAATATTTCCTCCGTCATTTTTTGACATAATGATTCATTTGGTTATGCATGTACCTGAGGAGGCCATTCAAGGTGGGCCAGTTTATATGAGGTGGATGTATCCATTTGAAAGATACATGAAAAAGCTGAAAAATTATGTTAGAAATAAGGCTAGGCCCGAAGGTTCCATTGCGGAGGGGTATGTCGCAGATGAAGCCTTAACTTTCTGTTCAAGGTATCTTGACGGTGTACCGACGAGATTTAATCGGCCGGATAGAAACGAAGATGCCCCAGTTCCCACACGTGAGTTTTATGTCTTCCAATCGCTATGCACACCTATCAGCAAGGGGGTTGATAAAAAAATGGATGGTGTGCTTTTGGCAAATCTAAATTGGTTTGTTCTTAACAACAGCTCTGAGATCGAAGAATACAAAGAGTAAGTATTTTCTATTTCGGGTTGTGTTTTCGTAAGTTATCTTTATAGTGATTATTATTAACGCAAGTAACATTATTTATAGTGAATTTATTACTCAAATGCCGCATGGAACTGACTTGGAAGCAAATTTTCCTAACTGGTTTAAACAGAAGGTAAACTCATTTGTGTATAAAACCGATTATACAAACCGATCATACAAATTTTTCTAATTTTCTCTTATTTCAAATAGATCAACCGTCGGCGAGTAAATGATGAATCTAGTGTTAGTCCTCAGTTATTTGCTTTAGCAAATGGACCACGACATGCAAACTCTTACACCGCTTGTATAGTTAACGGTGTGAGATTTGTAGTTCATAGCCGAGACGTACGCCGTACAACTCAAAATAGCGGCATCTCAACAACTGGTCAAGATGGAACAAAGTATTACGTGTCACACCCCAACCTGGACGGCGGAAACGTCGAGATGTGAGGGATAGGATTGTTCACAGCCACATAACGCTATGTTTAAATATAATTATTAATAGTATAAATTTCAACAAGAAATACAACATAAGTTTCAAACACGCAATACGTTCAAACAGAAATCTAAACATAACATAGCATTTCGTTTATTTAACTAGGTCCACGTCCTAGTTTTATTGCAAGCTTCAAAAGGTCACTTTAAATGCGGGGGTTACCTGAAACATGATAAAATAAAAAGTCAACTAAAAATAGTTGGTGAGTTTCCAAGGTTTTCATACATAATATGAAAAGATTATAAGTAGCAATTCATGTCATAGGTTATAAGCAAGTAAGGTTATAGTACACATATCTTTACAATCAAACCTCGACTTGATTACAAGTATATAAGATTGGCTAAGTGTATTTGGTTCCCTAGTGCACAAGCATACGGCTTCTAGGAGTCGGCAGTTCATCGACTTTAGCACCAAATAGGCTTGTCAGGCCCAAAGATCTAAGACGTCGCCAGGCTAGCAATAGTTAATGATTGTAACAAACTATGTATCACATATAATCACTTACAATACACAAATAACCATGACAAAATATAAGTATGAATTGCAAGTGCTTTTACAAGTCTCAAACGTTTATAAGTGTACGATGTATACGTATCATGTTTCACCCCAAAACGGTGTGAAATATAGTAAAAAGGGGCAAGAAAAACTCACTTGGCAAATGAGTATAAGAATGATGATATTTAGGTCAATATACGTCGTTACAAGATACTCCTTCACGAGGTACCTAAATATGTATAGATTTACACATTCAAGTTTAATTAATAATAAGTTTAACGTTTTAAGAGAATTAAGGTTTTTATTTGAGTTTTTTGAATGATAGTTTAAATAAACAAATTTTATTTAATTTGAATGTCTTAAAATAATTAAAATGAATTTATTGAATATGATTACGTTTGAAATTAATATATGTATCCGTACGCGTGTTTGTTTGATTTATTGTTAATGTGTGGAAAATAAATAATTAATTTTATTAATCAATTATATGATAATTAATTAATATATTAATTATTTAATTTATAACAAGAAAAGAAAACGTTTTATATCATGATTTAAACAATAATAATTATTATTTGAATAAATTACAAGTAGTATATTGTTAAATAATAATTTAATAATTAAAAATTTACTTTTTGTATAAAATTTTATAATATTTGTGATTTTATTTATTTAAATCATTTAAATAAAAATGAATAAAGTGTTAAAATAATTTTCAGAAAATTATTAAGTTGTTCTAAAAATTTTAAATGTTATTAAAACATTTTTTATAATTTTTAGCATTTTTTCGTATTTTAAAAGACAAAAAAAAAATGATTTTTAAAAAAAATTGGTAGGTGACCCGGGTCGAACCCGGGACCTCCCGGTTGTTATAAGGCGCGGGGACCAGTGAACCATGGTCTCATCCGCGAATAAACCTCGTTTCAATTTATTTAAACATAACCCCCAATCAAAATCCCCAATTATCCGATTCGAGCCCTAGAATCAATTGAGTTCAAATTGATCCCCAATTAGAGTTTGTTAATCCAATTAACATTAGGGCTTTTGTTTCCCACTGTAAACCGAACATGTAGGTGTATTCAATTACCTAAATGGTATTCGATTTGGTGATGAACCTGTTGAAGAACAAGTCGCGACTCACGTGCTAATCGATGGATGATCAAATGGACATGATAATCGAATTAATTTGATATGCAGCTTCGTATGTTGATAGGAAACAATAACCCTATGTTATTTTGTTCAAGATCGATCGTAGGTGGGTGTTTGGTTGAGTTGCAGGTTCGACGGGTTTGAGGGATTCGAATGGGTGATTTGTGATCTTTTTGAATGAAATTGAACATGAAGACAGATTATAAACAACTAAAAGTTCATTAGTGCGGGATTATCTCAATTATTAAAGGTCCGTAGTGCGCGTTAATGGCTGAAATTTTGGCCGACACTTTGTTTGGTTCTAAACCGCACTAAACCACTTGAATTCTTAAATTTAAATGAGGCACATGGTTGAATCCAGCTCACAATGTTGTCGGGGTAGTTTGATTGGGTTAAAACCGACTCGTTTTGGGTGTTCGGGGGTCGCCGGAGACGTGGCCGGAAGTTGACCGGCGGTGAAAGGGTATTCGACGGGGGGGGGGGGGGAGAATGGGTTTTAAAAAAAATTACACTTTGGCCCCCTGTAGTTTAGGTTGTTCATTATTTTATGCTTAAACTTTAGTTTTAAGTTTGAAAAATGTCATACATACCCCTTAACTTTGAGTTTTATATAAATTGAATTTTACAAATCTAATATTATTATTACTAATATTATTATTATTAAGTATTTTTATTATCATTATTATTATTATTATTATATATAAAAATATATAAAAAAAATCGTGGTAAAAAAAAAAAAAAATACGAAATGTTACAGTCTCCCCTACTTAAAAGAATTTCGTCCCGAAATTTGTTTACGATGAGGCTGAAAAGGTAAAACACTTTGAAGGACTTTCAGGTTTTGATAACGGTATCAAAAGAAAAAAGTTCATCATCGATTAAGCTGACCGCTTTAGTGTTTACTTTATGTGCAATGACAGAGCCATTAGAGGTAAAAAGAGAGTCTAAAGTGTGTGTGACTTTAAATTAGTCTTACAAGCTTTTGGGCTTATAAGTTTTTACGTTGATTAAGAACGTATATTAATTATCGTATAAATACAGGGTGTTACTGTCTCCCCTACTTTAAAGAATTTCGTTAATAAATTAAATGAACTACACAAACAAATACGGGTATTTCTCCTTCATAAGATCCTCTCGCTCCCACGTGAACTCAGCTCCACACTTGTTCTCCCAACGAACCTTGACAATTGGAGTAGTTGTGGTCCTAGTCTTCTTCATGATGCGATCCATAATCTCGACAGGTTTCTCGATGAAGTGCAGTGACTCGTCGATCTGAATGTCTTCCAGTGGAACATGCAGACTCTCGTCAGCCAAACACTTTCTCAAATTTGAGACATGGAACACAGGGTGAACTCCACTAAGGTCAGAAGGTAGTTCCAATTTATAAGCCACCTTCCCAATCCTTTTCAGGATTTTGAATGGCCCTACAAATCTTGGAGCTAGTTTCCCCTTCTTTCCAAAGCGAATAACGCCTTTCCATGGTGAACCTTAAGAAGAACCATATCCCAACTTGAAACTCCAACGGCTTGCGATGCTTATCGGCATAACTCTTTTGTCGACTTCTTGCCACTTCAAGGTTCTTTCGGATTGTAGCGACTTTATCGGTCGTTTCTTGTATAAGTTCAGGACCAGTGATAAGGTTTTCACCAATGTCGGTCCAGCAGATCGGTGAACGACATTTACGACCATAAAGTGCTTCGAATGGTGCCATCTTGATACTCGAGTGGTAACTATTATTATACGAAAATTCCGCGAGCGGTAGATGCGTATCCCAATTACCACCAAAGTCAAGGACACACAGGCGTAGCAAATCCTCCAAGGTTTGGATCGTCCGCTCGGTTTGACCATCAGTTTGAGGATGGTAAGCCGTGCTTAGGTCCAGTTGAGTACCCAAGAGTTCTTGCATAGACGACCAAAAATGCGAAGTGAAGCGAGCGTCTCGGTCGGATATGATGTGTAGAGGTACCCCATGACGACTTACAATTTCATCAACATATATACGAGCTAATCTTGACGTCTTGTAAGTGTCTCGTATGGGTATAAAATGTGCCGATTTGGTCAATCGGTCAACGATCACCCATATGCTATCATGTCCTCGAGAGGTTCGGGGTAGTTTAGTTATGAAGTCCATGGATATGTGTTCCCACTTCCACATAGGAATCTCGGGTTGCTCAAGTAATCCACTTGGACGTTGATGTTCGGCTTTAACCTTCGTACACGTGAGGCACTTAGCTACATAAGTCGCTATATCTTTCTTCATTCCAGGCCACCAATATTGACCACGCAGATCCATGTACATCTTATCGGAGCCCGGATGAATAGAATAACGAGTTTGATGAGCTTCGTTCATGACAAGAGTACGGAGATTATCGCGATTTGGAACCCAAATTCGATTCGCAAAATACATCAACCCATTAGGTTTCGTTTCCAATTGAGTTATAAGGTTAAGCTCCAGTTCCTCCTTCATTCTTCCCTCTCGTTGAACTGTTTGTTGAGCTTCCAAGATACCAGACTCGATGTCACTATTTATTCTCAAATTTTGTAGTAATACAGTAGCCTTGGTGACATCTAGTCGAATTTCAGTATCGAATTCTCTCAGAGTATCAAACCATTGCCGTCGATCGCGAATTTCTTGGAACAAAGTCATCTTGTTATGGATTTTACGGCTTAGTGCATCGGCTATGACATTTGCCTTCCCAGGGTGGTAACGAATGTCACAGTCATAATCATTAATTAATTCAACCCAACGACGTTGTCTCATATTGAGATCCTTTTGATTAAAAACGTGTTGAAGGCTTTTATGATCGGTGTAGACTATACATTGCGTACCATAAAGGTAATGTCTCCAAATCTTCAAGGCAAAAACAACAGCACCCAGCTCGAGATCGTGTGTTGTGTAATTCACCTCGTGAACCTTCAGTTGTCTCGATGCATAAGCTATGACCTTTCCTCGTTGCATAAGTACACAACCAAGTCCTTGTTTTGATGCATCACAATATACGGTGAAATCATCGTTTCCATCGGGTAGGGTCAAGATAGGAGCATTGCACAGTTTGTGCTTTAACGTTTCAAAAGCTTCTTCTTGCTCGGGCCCCCACTCGAATGGTTTATTCTTTTGTGTCAAGGAAGTAAGCGGCTTCGCGATCTTTGAAAAATTGGCGATAAATCGTCGGTAATAACCGGCAAGACCAAGGAAAGAACGAATCTCTGTCGGAGTTGTGGGAATACTCCAATTCTTCACAGCTTCCACCTTTGCGGGGTCAACGTGAATTCCTTGGCTATTCACCACGTGTCCTAGAAATTGAACTTCCTCGAGCCAGAAGTCACACTTCGAGAACTTCGCGTACAATTGCTCTTTCTTTAACAACTCAAGAACTTGTCGCAAATGCAGTTCATGCTCGGTGTTGGTCTTAGAGTAGATAAGTATGTCATCAATGAAGACGATCACAAACTTATCTAGATAAGGCTTGCATACTCGGTTCATGAGATCCATGAAGACAGCAGGAGCATTAGTTAAGCCAAAAGGCATCACCGTAAACTCATAGTGTTCATAACGAGTACGAAACGCGGTCTTTGGGATATCATCTTCATGGACTCGTAATTGATGATACCCAGAACGTAGATCAATCTTCGAAAATATAGCAGCTCCTTGAAGTTGATCAAACAAGTCATCGATACGAGGAAGAGGATAGCGGTTCTTGATGGTAAGCTTGTTAAGCTCACGGTAATCGATACACATACGGAATGACCCATCTTTCTTCTTTACAATAAGACAGGTGCACCCCAAGGAGAAGAACTAGGACGAATGAAACCTTTATCAGTCAATTCTTGTAGTTGACTGGAGAGTTCTTGCATTTCCGATGGTGCTAACCGATATGGTGACTTAGCCACGGGGTTTGCTCCCGGTATCAAATCAATTTTAAACTCGACTTCACGTACGGGAGGTAAACCACTAAGGTCATCGGGAAATACTTCAGGAAAGTCTCGTACAATAGGGACATCCTTAAGTTCTTTCCCTTTGACTTTTGTGTTGACCACGTAAGCTAAGAAGGCCATATACTTCTTACTTAAGCACTTTCGGGCTTGAGTGCAAGACATGAGTTTAAGTCCTTTGGAAGATTTTTCACCGAACACCTTCAAAGTATCCCCGGATGGTAAAGGTATGCGGAGGCACTTCTCGAAACAAACGATCTCGACATGATGTTTGGCTAACCAATCCATACCAATGATGACGTCAAAGCTACCAAGTTTCATAGGTATAAGATCGATAAGAAAATCGTGCGTGTCAAGGCTTAGGATGCAATCTCGGATAACGACATCAACGGTGATCGGCTCTCCATCGGCAACTTCAACGGTGAGAGGTCTTTCTAGTTTCGTAGGTGATTTAGCAAGTATAGGTTCAAATTCTAACGAAACAAAACTCTTTTCGGCTCCAGAATCAAATAGAATATAGGCATAAGTCTTATTAATAAGAAACATACCTGTTTAATTTTTAAGATATTTAACGATATAGGTAAGGTACGAAAGGAATTGAATCACAAAAGTTAAAGGTAAGTTAACATACCATTCACTACATCGTTGTTTGCTTGCGCTTGGTTAGTGTTGATGTTGAAAGCACGTCCTCGGGCTTGTGGAACATTACCCATAAGACGAGGGCATTGTGGACGAATATGACCAGGTTCCCCACAGTTGTAGCAAACACGGTTTGTGACCACGGTGGCATTGTTAGGTGCACGGTGGCAAGTTGCCACAAAATGACCATATTTACCGCATAAGGTGCAGATACGGCATGGTTGATTTCCCGGATGATGATACCTACAAGTGTTGCACATTGGCTGAGGACCAGCATAAGCCTTAGCTCCAGGCACTTGTGCCACAGGTGTAGCCGTAGGTACAAGTTGTCTTTGGGGTTGTTTGGGTGCGGTCACAGCATAGTTGCGTGCCGGTGTAAACTTGCGTTTCTTGTTGTTGTTGTTGTTGTTGTTGTTATTGGACGGTTCAGCTTTGGTTTCCTTAACGGCCTCAGTAGCCATCTTCTCCACCTTCTTGGCACCCTTCACAGTCATGGTGCCCGCTCGTATATGGTTCTCAGTGAGTTGAGCGGTGATAGTAATGGCTTCTTCTAAAGTTGTGGGTCGGCTACCCACCACAGCATCTTGAATTTTGGGTGGTACACCCTTAATAAACTTCTCGATGTTGCGGGGAACGGTATCGACCATGTGAGGCAGCAACAAACTCAACTCATGATGCCTAGTTGAATAGGCCAAATGATCACCATCGTTTTGCTTCAAATTCCAGAATTCCTCTTCTAACTTTTGTAATTCGCTTCTCGGGCAGAACTTCGCGATAGCGATGTTCTTGAAATTTTCCCAGGTAAGTGCCAAAATAGTTTCAGCTCCTCTATTTCTCTTCTCGCTATTCCACCAGGTGAGAGCCCCTTGTTGGAGCATGCTGGTAGCATAACGAACTTTGAGTGCGTCGGGACACTCACAGTTGACGAAGGTGTTCTCCATCCCCTCGAACCATTCTAATAGACCGGTGGCACCTTCCTTGCCACTATAACTGGGAGGCTTGCATGAACTAAAGTGCTTGAAGGTGCAAGTTTGGTTGTTACGGCCTTGGGTTGCACTGTTTTCCCCTTGGCCGTTGTTGTGGTTTGTGACATTGGCAATCATGGTGCTGCTGAGTTCAGCCATCATATTTGGGATGACTGCAGCCATTTGCCGGGTGATCATGGCGGCAAGCTTACGATCAGATCTTCTTCGGTGTCCGAGTTGGCGAGACATGCTGAAAAATACGAGTTGGATTAGGAACGGGTAAAAGGACAATAAGGATAGGCAGTTAAAGTAAGAATCATGAATTATACGGAATGTTTCCAGTTGGTAACGCATCACCATTTGGAAACGTTGACACGTCAAGGTAAATTGACTCATTCGCCTTAGAGATTTGTGTATTTTGACCATAGTTTATCACTCATCCCAGAAATCCCCAGGTAGCGTAACGGTTCCCTCAATGAGATTTATACGAATACGCTTGCCTTAGCCCGAAGGCTTTTTGCCAGGAAATCCAGAATACAGGTGTCTATGTGTCACACAATATTTCTTAGGTTCATGAAATCAAAACCTTGATGAGATTTATATAGATTAGACATAACGTCTAAAGATCCAAGTCATAAGCATAAGATACGATTCCACGTGTCGTCGAGAATAAGATTAAGAGGTTTCATGTTCGGGGAGAGTCTAAGAGTCAAATGTAAGTTTTTGGGAGACATGTAGAAATGTTTAGGCAACCCTATGCTAAGGCATCAAATTGCACATAAGGGAACATAGCAATATGTAGCATGCAAACCATATACTTTAAAAGATAGAAATATAATTCTATAAGGTTCATGCATATACTATAGTCTAGGTCACCATTTCTAATAACCTAATTCCCTATAGTTACGGGCTCTGATACCAATCGATCACACCCCAACCTGGACGGCGGAAACGTCGAGATGTGAGGGATAGGATTGTTCACAGCCACATAACGCTATGTTTAAATATAATTATTAATAGTATAAATTTCAACAAGAAATACAACATAAGTTTCAAACACGCAATACGTTCAAACAGAAATCAAACATAACATAGCATTTCGTTTATTTAACTAGGTCCACGTCCTAGTTTTATTGCAAGCTTCAAAAGGTCACTTTAAATGCGGGGGTTACCTGAAACATGATAAAATAAAAAGTCAACTAAAAATAGTTGGTGAGTTTCCAAGGTTTTCATACATAATATGAAAAGATTATAAGTAGCAATTCATGTCATAGGTTATAAGCAAGTAAGGTTATAGTACACATATCTTTACAATCAAACCTCGACTTGATTACAAGTATATAAGATTGGCTAAGTGTATTTGGTTCCCTAGTGCACAAGCATACGGCTCCTAGGAGTCGGCAGTTCATCGACTTTAGCACCAAATAGGCTTGTCAGGCCCAAAGATCTAAGACGTCGCCAGGCTAGCAATAGTTAATGATTGTAACAAACTATGTATCACATATAATCACTTACAATACACAAATAACCATGACAAAATATAAGTATGAATTGCAAGTGCTTTTACAAGTCTCAAACGTTTATAAGTGTACGATGTATACGTATCATGTTCACCCCAAAACGGTGTGAAATATAGTAAAAAGGGGCAAGAAAACTCACTTGGCAAATGAGTATAAGAATGATGATATTTAGGTCAATATACGTCGTTACAAGATACTCCTTCACGAGGTACCTAAATATGTATAGATTTACACATTCAAGTTTAATTAATAATAAGTTTAACGTTTTAAGAGGAATTAAGGTTTTTATTTGAGTTTTTTTGAATGATAGTTTAAATAAACAAATTTTATTTAATTTGAATGTCTTAAAATAATTAAAATGAATTTATTGAATATGATTACGTTTGAAATTAAATATATGTATCCGTACGCGTGTTTGTTTGATTTATTGTTAATGTGTGGAAAATAAATAATTAATTTTATTAATCAATTATATGATAATTAATTAATATATTTAATTATTTAATTTATAACAAGAAAAGAAAACGTTTTATATCATGATTTAAACAATAATAATTATTATTTGAATAAATTACAAGTAGTATATTGTTAAATAATAATTTAATAATTAAAAATTACTTTTTGTATAAAATTTTATAATATTTGTGATTTTATTTATTTAAATCATTTAAATAAAAATGAATAAAGTGTTAAAATAATTTTCAGAAAATTATTAAGTTGTTCTAAAAATTTTAAATGTTATTAAAACATTTTTTATAATTTTTAGCATTTTTTCGTATTTTAAAAGACAAAAAAAAAATGATTTTTAAAAAAATTGGTAGGTGACCCGGGTCGAACCCGGACCTCCCGGTTGTTATAAGGCGCGGGGACCAGTGAACCATGGTCTCATCCGCGAATAAACCTCGTTTCAATTTATTTTAAACATAACCCCCATCAAAATCCCCAATTATCCGATTCGAGCCCTAGAATCAATTGAGTTCAAATTGATCCCCAATTAGAGTTTGTTATCCAATTAACATTAGGGCTTTTGTTTCCCACTGTAAACCGAACATGTAGGTGTATTCAATTACCTAAATGGTATTCGATTTGGTGATGAACCTGTTGAAGAACAAGTCGCGACTCACGTGCTAATCGATGGATGATCAAATGGACATGATAATCGAATTAATTTGATATGCAGCTTCGTATGTTGATAGGAAACAATAACCCTATGTTAATTTTGTTCAAGATCGATCGTAGGTGGGTGTTTGTTGAGTTGCAGGTTCGACGGGTTTGAGGGATTCGAATGGGTGATTTGTGATCTTTTTGAATGAAATTGAACATGAAGACAGATTATAAACAACTAAAAGTTCATTAGTGCGGGATTATCTCAATTATTAAAGGTCCGTAGTGCGCGTTAATGGCTGAAATTTTGGCCGACACTTTGTTTGGTTCTAACCGCACTAACCACTTGAATTCTTAAATTTAAATGAGGCACATGGTTGAATCCAGCTCACAATGTTGTCGGGGTAGTTTGATTGGGTTAAAACCGACTCGTTTTGGGTGTTCGGGGGTCGCCGAGACGTGGCCGGAAGTTGACCGGCGGTGAAAGGGTATTCGACGGGGGGGGGGGGGAGAATGGGTTTTAAAAAAAATTACACTTTGGCCCCCTGTAGTTTAGGTTGTTCATTATTTTATGCTTAAACTTTAGTTTTAAGTTTGAAAAATGTCATACATACCCCTTAACTTTGAGTTTTATATAAATTGAATTTTACAAATCTAATATTATTATTACTAATATTATTATTATTAAGTATTTTTATTATCATTATTATTATTATTATTATATATAAAAATATATAAAAAAAATCGTGGTAAAAAAAAAAAAAAAATACGAATGTTACATTACGGTTTGTTGGAAGAGATTCTGGAGCTAGGCTATCTAGACCGTTGTAAGGTTGTGTTGTTTCGATGTAATGGTTTTAAAACTAATAACAACAAACTTTGTGTCATTAAGAATAACATAACCAGTATTTCTACCCAAACTGAATGGTTTACAAATGATCAATACATTCTTGCAACACAAGCAGAGCAAGTTTTTTATCTTGACGAACCGTCTAAAGCCAGTCAAAGAGTTCAATCAATCAGACATTGGAAGGTCGTCCAAGAGGTGAATCATCGGAAGATTTGGGACCGAGATATTATAATGGAAAATATGAAGCAGATTAATTCATGGCAGCACTTCATCTGAGCTTTTGTTGTCTGCTGACTTAGATAATTTAACATATGATGGTATGAGTAGAGATGAAGCTACAGAAGTCGATGTTTCCCTTGAGCATGTCAATGTAGAGGACAGACATATGAAGATACGGATGAGGGTGAAGACGACGATGCAGACCAAGTTGTTGACGTTTCTGATAATTCAGATGATGAATCAGACGAATTTAATAATGATTGTGGAGAAGATTCTTATCACACCGATGAATCCGATTGATTGTAATTTTTAATTTTAACCGAATCATTTATTATGTTTGATCTATTATGTTATTGAATTGTTTTTTTCAATTATGTGTTTAGCTAATGATTCAATTACGGTATATTTGTATACTTATATAATCTTTTTTTACAGATGGCAGACGTGGCCCGGGGTCACGGTGGGGATACCTATGGTCGTGGTCCACCTGGTGGTGGTCCTCCCGATGATGATCGATCGTGGCAGCCGCCACGACAGTGCGAGGTCAGTGATGACTCCGGCAGCGGCAGCGGACGAGGTATGACCAATTTTTTATACTATTATCTTTTAAAATGAAAATATATAATTTACATAGAATTTTATACTATTATCAATTTGCAGGACAAGGCAAGCGTGGAAAGACCACACTTCAAGGTATACGAAAGAGAAATCCACAAGGAAATTTGCTCACAATTGAATTTGAGCAAGGTACGCATGACACCTACAAACCTGTGGGTGTCAATCAGGCGACCTTTGCTTCACTGGTTGGCACAATCGTTGACAGATTTCCTCAAAACTACAAGAGCTGGAGAAAGATACCTGCGGATTTGAAGGCGACTATCTGGGCTGACTTACAGGTTAAGTTTTTGATAATTAAATTCAGTGATTAAATATATATACACTAAGCTATTTGTTTTCATAATTTGCAGATGTATTTTGATATGACTCCCACGAAGGCTTGAGGGCAGGCATTGAGAAATATGCTGCAAACCGGTATAAAGATCACAAATACCGGTTCAAGCAAAAGCATTTTAGCAAAATAGGCGGGGAGGACAGGGTTGATATTTCTGATGTTGTGCCACCTGATATGCAAGAATCTGAATGGAAAGGCTATGTGGATTACTACACTTCTCCTGAAGTCAAGGCTCGGTCTGCAACCAACAAGTCCAACAAAGGGAAGCAGACGATCAAGGGACATGGCGGTCGGACATCTTTAGCCCAATGTCGTTATATGTTTGTAAGTTATTTTAATCTAATGTGTTTATAACTTGTTTTATGTGTTTGTAAGTTACTTTTATATTATTATATAACTATAAATGTGTTTACAGCGGGAAGATGGTTCTGATGAATCTGGGAGTGCCATATTAGCATATCGTCGCTTCTATACCGATTCAAGCGGTAATTTCTATCAACCTGAACCCGCTGCATACTATGTAAGTAATGTACACGTCTTACAATTTTATAAAAATAAAGTAATATATAAAATCACCATATATATAACATTGTTTATTTTTTTTGTAAACTATAAAGGAGCAAATGGTCGCGCTTCAACAACAACATCCAGAAATGTCAGAGAAACAGATCATGCGCCAGGTGTGTATGGATTTGTGTATGTATATTAGAATGTATGTATATTTGTGTATGGATGTATCTGTTCCCAATTCTTATTTGTTATACAAATATATTTCTGGTTATATAAAATGGATTAATATGTATATTTGTGCATATGTATATGGGTATTTGTGTATGAATATGTATGTGTATATATTAGAATGTATGTATATGTGTGTATGAATGTATATGGGTATTGAGATTAAAATGAATATATATTTATGTATGAATGTATATGGGTATTGAGATTAAAATAGATTTATATGTATATTTGTGTATGAATGTATATGAGTATTTGTGTATGAATGTGTATGTGTATATATTAGAATGTATGTATATGTGTGTATGGATGTATATATGTATTTATGTATGGATATATATGTGCATGTGTATGGATGTATATATGTATTTATGTATGGATGTATATGTATATGTGTATGAATGTATATGTGTATTTATGTATGGATGTATATGTGTATGTGTATATGTATGTTGAATTGTGATTAAAATAGATGTATATGCGTATTTGTGTATGGATGTATATGTGTATTTGTGTATGGATGTATGGATGTAAAATTGATGTACATGCGTATTTGTGTACAGGTGTTGGGGGAGCGGCCCGGGTTCCCCGTGGCATCGGTCCAATACCGAGCGTGCCTTCACAACCCCCACCGCCACCTCATAGAACAGATCAGCGGATGTTCTCACAATCTGAGGTTGAGGAGATAGTAGCAGCGAGACTGGCCAGAGAGCAAGAACAGATGATGGCTAATATGATGACACAAATGCAAAGTCAAATCCAAAGCCAAGTCCAGAGCGCGTTGAGGAGAAGTGGTCATTCTCAAGAAGATGAAGAAGATGAAGATGATTAAGGTGGGTCGTCATAGGATGGTTTTGATGGTTTTTAGTGATTGTAATGACTATTTTAAAACATTTGTTTGTGTAACTTTTAACTTGTTAAATTGGGACAATTTTTTGTTTATATGCTATGTTTTGCGATTGGTTTGATAGTTTTGATAGTGTGTAATGATTTGGAACAACAGGTTTGGTCTGGTACCCTGAAAAATCTGGGTGTATTGCTGCAAATGCAGCCAAATTATTAAAAAAAAAAATTCTTTTTTGCGGCGATATGTCGTCGCAAAAAAGAGTAAAATATATTGGCAAGGATCGCCGCAAAAAAGATTTTGGTCAAAAATTTGCGGCGATATATCGCCGCAAAAATAAGTACTCGTCGCAAAAAACATCGTCGCAAAAGATTTATCTCTGAATTTCATTTTTTTTAAAATAAGTGGGGCCCACAAAAGAAATCGTCGCAAATTTCGTCGCAAATAACATTTGCGACCACTTTGTTACGGCGACTGATTTGCGACGACAGTTTCGTCGCAAATAATATTTTGCGACGAAATTACTGTTTTTTGCGACGATACTTATCGCCGCAAAAAAGTCTCTTTCTTGTAGTGATAGACGGGAGTGTTTTCACCATAACACTAAAAAATAACAATCATAAGAGACATTAACCATTACTCATGTTTTAAAATAAAAAGTGACGTTAAGCTGGCGTTAATATAATGGAAAATAGCCATTAAAAAACATTAACCAGAACGCATGGTCTTAAACGTGTGAGATGATAAGAGAAGAGTAAGTTAATCATCCAAAATTTTTGAGTTGGAAGAGACAGATAGTTTGATCGGACGAGTAACTTTCAAGATAGATGTAAAGAGAAGGCACTTATAAACCCTTTTCTATTTGACATACATGGTTTTATCACATTAAATCATATAGATAGTCCCACTCCCCATTAATATAAAAAATTTAAAAATCATAAATTAAAAGCCAATAGTTATACTAAGCTAATAAGCTTACATATTTTATATTTCGAGACTTGAAACATCAATCATTTAAAAACTATTATATCTACGTATATCTGTATCGTAAGACTATAAGTTTTAAATAATCATTTTTTATAAACATCAAGTCTTCAAGGTGAACAAATTTACGGTCGATGGATCCGTAACCTTGAGTAAACAACTGGCTCATGGGACAAAGTGGGAATGACCTCTTTTTGAAACCCAATTTTTTTTTTAAATTTAAAAATATCGACATATCGTCTCTTTCTCAAATGTAAAACAAAACACCTTCATTAATTTTGGTTGTAATAAAACATATCTAATTGTCATCTTCTAATCCAAGATTTTTTCCTACATATTATAATGTTTGTTCGATAATAATAACGTTCTTTTCCAAAAAAAATAACAAGAATAAGAATACGAAATTATTATTATTACTATTATTATTATTTAAATTAATAATAATATGATATGATTTTTCCTGACACAAATACGCGTCAACTCCACTACATAAATTTATTTTTTCTTCATTTTACTTTTTACTTTTCTAAAAAGTTGCATCACATGCATGGGAATTGGGATCTTTTCTGCCTTTCAAAAAAAAAAAAAAAAAACATGCATTGGGATATTAAGGAATAACTTTATTTCTCATCACACTTTTTTGTAATCATCTACTCTCATTTTTAATAGAAATATATAACACTTTCTTTAGGATCTATAAAACAAGAAAACGAGACCTTGCCGCGTTCTCTTTGTTTCTTTTGTATTTGTTTTCTACATAATTGTGATCTACGCGTTACCACGAGTAAAAAAACTTTATTAAATAGTAAAATAGATCAAAATCTTAGACGGATTTTTTTAAGACTATGTAATACATACTACTGATTCGAGAAACATTTAAACAACGATAATATGAGATAAAATCCCGTATTTAAATTTTATTTGAAAACTTAAAATCAATTTAATTTATAGAGGGTCTAGAATGTTATATATTGTTAATAGCCGAATCAACTAATCTAACTGTCATCTCTGATCGCCTCTGCTGCCGCTGGCATGGCAACAACCGGTTCCCTCTATTGCCGGCACCGATATTGTCCTGAAATTCTTACCCGTTGGCGTCGTGATCCACCCCGAGACACCTTTCCGTTGTTCGCAGTGGTTTTCTTCACCAGTGAGCGACTGACCTTGCGAGAACAACACCACAACCTCTCAAATGATGAAATCGATTCCACATACCCTTGGACTCATTCGTCTCTTGATTCGTATGTGTGGGTGTAAATGAAGAGTATAAGCTAAGCAAATGACAAAATGAAGCTATGCAGAAGGTAAAACTTGATATGAAAAACAAATTAAAAATTAGTATCAATATAATTGGTTAAGAAAATTTACTTGAGCGCTATTTTATTTAGTAGACTAAATGGGATGATAAAAATGATTTAGTGAGTCAAACAAATAGAATTATCTAAACAACTTCAAGTTTCAACCAATTTATTAAGAAATCGTCAATTATATCAAATCTAAGAAATTATATTAGTCAAAAACACAAAATCAACGTATCGTTCTAGCAACTATCAGTGTTGACCGACACAACATTTGTAATTAAGTGGTCAAAATGGTAGAGCCTATTTTATATATGTATTATTTAGTTAGATAAACATCTTTTAAAATGTTTTTGAATGAGTATATTACGAGTTTTATACTCTAGAATGAAGACATATTAGATATATCGGAAATTTCGATGTTGTTTGAGACAACATTATATAATCTCGATTATCGTAGGAAAAAAGATAATTCCTATGTAGACTAAACACATTAATTAAAAGTTTCTCGTATTTGAAGAGATGCGTTTTGTATGTATTTACGTGAAATACGAACATTGATTTCATCATCTACGGCTTCTTTAAGTAGTTTAAAGCTTGATTACGAAGTATTTACAAACCGTCAATATGTTGTAACTTGTTAACGTAGTTAATAGTTTAGATAAATAAATTGCATCAGTTATGTTTTAGTAACATGGTCTTAAATTGCAAAAAAAAATTGCTCAACTATAATCAAATTCTCACTTATTAGAGGTTTTATCTTTTAGATAGAGGACTTTGTGTTTAAAATCAAACTTGATGTTACTTGTAGTAAATTAGAATTAAATGTAGGGTAAGTTTGCCGTTAAAACAAATACCATAACCAAATTTATAAGTAATATTTTAAAATCATTTATATATTTTTTCCTATAATAGCATTCAGATGTTAGATGAGGACTCTATATATTAAAACTTGAGGCTAGCGCCTAAATCCTTCAAATTATTGGAGCCGTAATATAAAAAAATTACATAGTTCTATGCAGATTTTTGTTTTAGGTCTAAAATAAAAATTTTCAAGTCAAGTTTTTATATATGTATTTCGATCCTACTAGTGCAAAGCTTTTTTCGCCCCCACTTACAACTTTTTTTTTAAAAAAAATCATCGCTTTTCAAAATGATTACATGTGAAAAGAGCGTCGTGTTTTTACTTCGCCTTGTGCCTCTAAATGGCAGAGACTCTGTTAAAGTTCATTAAGTGTTCAAATCTCATGAATTTTATTTCATGAATCTTAATATTTTAAGTAATCCAACCGAAACATATATCAATCTAGTTTACAGTATAGTGAATATTTTGAAACGTAATTTGAAGCAAGGACATAACTATTATGAAAAAAATCATTAAATAAAAAATTCAATAAATATAAGTAACTTTAATAATCGTTTAATTTAAACCAAACTGAAAAAATAATCACAATCAAGATTCATATATCCTCAATTTATATCATTTAGCATTCAAAAAATCTAAAACACTTGTTAGTTAAGTAATTTAGTGTCACTCTGATAATAAATTGTCTTTTTATTAAAAATTAAATTCAAATGCTACATAACTCCAAGTTTATGTCATAAGGAAATAGTTAAGTGACCTTATAGGATTGTAGGTGCGATCTCGACTGGAAAACAAATAAATAGATCCGATTAAAATAACACATATCTTACAAGTTAAAAAAATTAACTAACCAATTTTACGTTATATAGTGTGTAGATAGCTTGTGTCACCTTTGTGGACTAGTCAACTTTTCCTATTCAAAGTCAATTATCATCTGTACAAATAATATAATATTATAGCGGAAACCCCAAAGCAATTTCCACCTACATATATTAATATAATATATATACACCTCAAACACACACATATTATTACACACTTACACACACATAAATCATAATCCTCTGATAGATCTCACCTGCTAACCCAATCATTCACAAAACAACCAAAATACAACAGATTTCAAACTCAACACCAAAGATGAAGAATCCTCCATTGATATGTGCACTCATGTTGATCATCATTTTCGCCTTTAACTCCACCGTCGAAGCCCGAATTCGACATTATCGATGGGAGGTTAAATACGAGTTCAAATCACCTGATTGCTATCGAAAGCTAGTGATCACGATCAACGGTGGAACCCCGGCCCGACGATAATCGCCGAGCAAGGGGACACCATTGTTGTGGACCTCAAGAACAGCTTGCTGACCGAAAATGTCGCCATTCATTGGCACGGTATTCGTCAGGTAATCACATGTTAATATTTGTTGAAGTGATTGAATTCATTCTTCAATTATTCACTCATCAGTTGAATTTATGTGATTAGGGTTTCATGAGATTTTCATTTGATTCGATTCGATTTGATATGTAGATTGGGACTCCATGGGCTGATGGAACTGAAGGGGTTACTCAATGCCCTATTTTACCTGGAGATACGTTTCGATATAAGTTCGTCGTTGATAGGGTAAGATATTTTCAAATCTTTACGGTTTTATAAATTTATTGTTACAGTTTATTACAGACCAAACAGAATAACTCATCTTAAAACATTATTTTAAAAGTGTCTGTTTGGTCTATAAATAGATAACTCATAACAACCGATATAAAACAAGTGACATGTCTTGCAAGCGTCGTTTTAAAAGCTTTCTTTTATTATAATAGATAGATATATGGTTAGTGACGTAGTGTTGATTGATTTGGAGTATTGTTTGAACTTTGATTGATTGTGCAGGCTGGAACATACTTGTACCATGCGCATTACGGGATGCAACGAGAGGCGGGCTATACGGATCGATACGGGTGGCGCTGCCGGCCGGAGAAGCCGAACCTTTTGTTTACGACTACGATAGAAGCATCATCCTCAACGATTGGTATCACCGGAGCACGTATGAACAGGCCGCGGGACTATCTTCTGTACCCTTTGTTTGGGTTGGGGATCCTCAGGTATTTACAAGATTCTGGTGATATGTTTACTGTTCATAACACA